>SJYX01000415.1:133109-153024 GCA_006410675.1 Oreotragus oreotragus | reverse complement strand
TGATTTGGGAGAATAGCACTGAAATATGTATACTATCATGTAAGAAATGAATTGCCAGTCTATGTTCAATGCAGGATGCAGGACGCTTGGGGCTGGTGTATGGGGATGATCTGGAGGGATGATGTGGGGTGGGAGGTGGGAGGGGGGTTCATGGTTGGGAGTTCGTGTAAAAAAATAAATAAATACAAAAAAATAAAAAATAAAAAAATAAAAAAATGAAAAAAAAAAATAAAAAGCAGAGACATCACTTTGTCGACAAAGGTCTGTATAGTCAAAGCTATGGTTTTTCCAGTAGTCATGTAAGAGTTGGGCCATAAAGAAGGCTGAGTGCCGAATAATTGATGCTTTTGAACTGTGGTGCTGGAGAAGACTCTTGAGAGTCCCTTGAACTGCAAGATCAAACCAGTTAATCCTAAAGGAAATCAGCCCTGACTATTTTTGGAAGGACTGATGCTGAAGCTAAAGCTCCAATATTTTGGCCACCTGATGTGAAGAGCTGACTCACTGGAAAAGACTCTGATGCTGAGAAAGATTGAGGGCAAGAGGAGAAGGGGGTGACAGAGAATAAGATGGTTGGATGGCACTCCAACACAATGGACATGAGTTTGAGCAAACTCTGGGAGATAGTGAAGGACAAAGAAGCCTGGTGTGCTACAGTCCACGGGGTGGCAGAGTGGGGCGTGACCGAGCAACTGAACAACAACAAGGACCTACCTCACGGAGTCCTTGTGAGGACTAAAAGTAACTGCATTAGCATCTTACTTATACTTACGTAGTAGTGTGTACTTACACACATGACCATATCTTATCATATAGCAAGTTCTTAATAAATGTTACTTAAAATTATTGTTAATTGCAATAGTAACACCTTGCAGCTGGTTTAGAGGCAGCACAATGGAAGGCACTGACGGAGGCAAGCTGCACGTGTTAGTTGCTCAGCTCTTTGCCACCCCATCGACTCTAGCCCGCCAGGTTCCTCTGTTCATGGGATTCCCCAGGTAAGAAAACTAGGGGGGATTGCCATTCCCTTCTCCAGGGGATCTTCCCTACCCAGGAATCGAACCTGGGTCTCCTATATTACAGGCAGATTCTTCACCATCTGAGCCACCAGGAAAGCCCATAGAATACTGGAGTGGGTTGCCATGCTCTCCTTGTGGGGATCTTCCGAAGCCAGGGGTTGAACCTGTGTCTCTTACATCTACCTGCATTGGCAGGCAGGTTCTTTATCACTAGCGCCACCTGGGAAGCCCCAGAGTTCCATGAAGTGAAAGTGAAAGTGTCACTTGCTCAGTTGTGTCCAACTCTTTGCGACTCCATGGACTGCAGCCTGCCAGGGATTCTCCAGGCAAGAATGCTGGAATGGGTAGCCATTCCCTTCTCTAGGGGATCTTACCAAACCAGGGATCTAACCTGGGTCTCCTGCATTGGAGGCAGATTCTTTACCATCTGAGCCACAGGGAAGTCAGAGTTGTATGGGTCAACACAAATTTAATGGGTGAAATGATACCTGAGTTGGATCTTGAAGAAACAGTAATTTCACCAAGAGA
Source organism: Oreotragus oreotragus (assembly GCA_006410675.1). Lineage (NCBI taxonomy): Eukaryota > Metazoa > Chordata > Mammalia > Artiodactyla > Bovidae > Oreotragus > Oreotragus oreotragus. Next base: position 151,477 of record SJYX01000415.1, on the reverse strand, counting down.
TCAAATAGGGATCAAATACAACCAATTTCCATTATAGCAAAAACATTTTTCTTTTGATCCAAGATTCAATCCAGTTTCAAGTGTTGTATTTAATTGCTATGTTTCTTCAGATCTGGAATAGTTCCTCAAACCTTTCCCTGTTGGGACACTGGCATTTTGAAGAGTACAGGTTAATTATATTATAGACTGTCTTCTGTTTGGATTTGTCTGATGTTTCCTCATGATTAGAGTCGACTATGCATTTTTGGCAGGAACATCACAAAAGATATACTGTGTTCTTGATGTTTCATATTAGGAGATGCACAAAGTTGATTTGTCCTATTACTGGTGATTTTAACTTTGATAACATAGTTAGGAAAGCATCTGCAAGGTTTCTCAGCTGTGAAGTTCCTATTTTGCCTTTTTAAATAGTATATATGTTGTAGGGAGTTACATTGGGGTTGTGTAACTATTCTGTTCCTTAACAAATTTTCTCCCAATCAATTTAGCACTTGCCTGAGTAAAGTATTACTATGCGTGCACCTGTGCTAAGTCGATTTAGTCATGTCCAACTCTGTGATGCTATGGACTGTAGCCCACCAGGCTCCTCTATCCATGGGATTCTCCAGGCAAGAATACTGGAGTGGGTTGCCGTGCTCTCCTTCAGGGGATCTTTCTGACCCAGAGATTGAACCAGTGTCTCCTGCTTGTCGGCAGCCCAAGTATTACTATGAAAGTGAAAGTCCCTTAGTTGTGTTGGACTCTTTGGATCCCACGGACTGTACAGTCCATGGAATTCTCCAGGCCAGAATACTGGAGTGGGTAGCCTTTCCCTTCTCTAAGGGATCTTCCCAACTAAGGAGTCAAATCCAGGTCTCCTTCATTGCAGGCAGATTCTTTACCAGCTGAGCCACAGGGGAAGCCCAAGTGTTACTATAATGGTCACCAAAAGGTAATTTTTTAACAACTTCATTTCTTCCACATTTATTATCTGACATTCTGTTATAAAGAAGTGCTTATTTTGTTTCTCATTTGTGTGTTTGTATGTTTTTATCAGTATGGGTTCATGGATGACCATTTTTTAAAATGGCTTATAACCTGATACTATCATTATTTATTCTAATGCTCAGATTATGTCCAGTTTGGCCAGTGGGAGCTCCTTCAAACTGGCTCCAATGTCCTTTTAATACTCTCCATCACCTTTGCACTTTACTTTATGTTTTGGTACAATAGGACTTTACAGACTTACCTTGTACTTCTCCTGCTCCTGTAACGTGCCACTTCTCCAAGCTCTGATTCCTTTTAGTGGGGAATGGTTTTTAGAAACCAAGATCTGGAAATTAGATGTGTTCATTGCTACTAGGTTCTCTTAGTGGGCGAAGTGTTATCCAAACATATACACATACAACTGTATTATCTATCTAAAGTTTGAGTTCACACTGATACTTCTATTTCCAGTATAATCCTACACAATTCTTGCTAGTCTTCAGCCTTTCCATATTTAAAACTTTCTGCTTAGACAGTAAAAATTTGGCTTTCAATATCCTTAGCTACTTATTTTCTCATTTTCCTTTTATGTACCAAGCTCCTGATCCTTGATTATCTCCTTTGCTTTGGCCTGGTGTTCCCACAGATCCCCTTAGCTCTGACTGTTTCACTGGCCCCAATTCTGCGAGCTCTGGTTACCTCTTCCATCTTGGCTCCAGCTCCACAGGCCCCATATTAACAAAGGATGTTAAGCATGGGAAAGGTATGATCAGATTTGTCTCTTAGAACAATCAGTTTGATGGCAGGGATTAGATTCAATGGAATTAGAAGTCGTTAAGAGGCTACAGTAAAGCTTAGGCTTAAAATGGCCTAAACTAAAAATGCAGTCAAAGAATAGAGAGAATACAGAAAACAACTATTTAGAAGATAAAACCTATAGGATTGAGTAATTAATTTGATGCTGGAGCATGGGGAAGAAGAGAGACACTAATTTCGTTTTTGGCTGCGCCACATGGCTTGCAACATCTCAGTTCCCTGACCAGGGACTGAACTCGGGCCATGGCAGTTAGAGTGCTGAATCCTAACCATTGGACCACCAGAGAAGTCCTGAGAGAGCCTAATTTTTAACTTTGGAGATAACAGTAGAAAGGATGTCACTAAACACAATAGTGAATTCATGAAGAAAAGCAGATTTAAAGGGGGTGACAAAAGTGCCCAATAGAGGATAACTGTTTCCTTTTGATCATATTGAATATAAACTGTCTGTGGACACTTGAAGCAGAGTAGCTGGTTGGAGATAGCTTTGGGCATGTGGTTAGACATTACCTGAAAAATGCTTTTCTGTGTGTAAAAGTTCAGAGAAACAAGTGCCTCTAGGGCCAAAGGACTCTGAGAAACACCAAATTCTTATCTGAGACTCTGAAGTCCGTTCTTTTGGCTATAAGTGGGCTATCTGAACTTTGCCCACAGGAATTAAAACAGAAATTGATGTCCAATAGGGATTTTGAGTTAAAAATAAGGAAGAAAAGAATAAAGTAGGGACTATGTCTGGCATAATTTCATAAAAATCTGTTTCATTACTTTTTCACAATTAAACAAAAGCATAAAATTGACTGTCTTAAGAACAGCCAGAATGGTGGTCAAGGAAGTTTATGTCACTCAATAGCTTGTCTTGTGGGGGTGAAGGGGACCAAAGAGAAACTTACAGCAGGCTAACTAATATTGATGATAACTATAACTTATCTGTCTCTTAAGCATTTTAAAAAGTCGATCCAAATTAATTATGACAGAACTCTATAAAGTAGGTACTCTAATTTGTATTTTTCTGATATGGAAATATGACTAAGGAAAGGGGTTTGCAGGCAGAGGTTTCAACTCAAGTTGGATTTAGAAAAGGCAGAGGAACCAGCGATCAAACAGCCAATATCTGCTGGATCATTGAAAGAGCAAGAGAATTCCAGAAAAAACATCCACTTCTGCTTTGTTGACTATGCCAAAGCCTTTGACTGTGTGGATCACAAAAAACTGGAAAATTCTTAAAGAGATGGGAATACCAGACCACCTTATCTGCCTCCAGAGAAGTCTGTATGTAGGGCAAGAAGCAACTGCTAGAAGTAGACATGGAACAACAGACTGGTTCCAAATCAGGAAAGGAGTAGTCAAGGCTGTATATTGTCACTGTGCTAATTTAACTTACATGCTGAGTATACCATGAGAAGCTCTGGGCTGGATGAAGCACAAGCTGGCATCAAGACTGCTGGGAGAAATATCAATAACTTCAGAGAAGCAGATGACACCACCCTTATGGCAGAAAGTGAAAAAGGAGAGTTTAAAAGTTGGCTTAAAGCTCAACATTTGGAAAACTAAGATCATGGCATCAGGTCCCATCACTTCATGGGAAATAGATGGGGGAACAATGGAAACAGGGAGAGACTTTATTTTTGGGGCACCAAAATCACTGCAGATGGTGATTGCAGCCATGAATTAAAAGACACTTGGTCCTTGGATGAAAAGCTATGACCAACCTAGACAGCATATTAAAAAGCAGAGACGTTACTTTGCCGACAACGGCCCATCTATTCAAAGCCATGGTTTTTCCAGTGGTCATGTATTGATGTGAGAGTTGGACTATAAAGAAAGCTGAGCACCGAAGAATTGATGCTTTTGAGCTGTGGTGTTGAAGAAGACTCTTGAGAGTCCCTTGGACTGCAAGGGGATCCAAAAGGAAATCAGTCCTGAATATTCATTGGAAGGACTTCTGCTGAAGCTAAAACTCCAATACTTTGGCCACCTGATGCGAAGAACTGACTCATTTGAAAAGACCGTGATGTTGGGAAAAATTGAAGGTGGGAGGAGAAGGGGACAACAGAGGATGAGAAGGTTGGATGGCATCACAGACTCTATGGACATGAGTTTGAGAAAGCTCCGGGAATCAGTGATGGACAGGAAAGCCTGGCATGCTGCATTCTATGGGGTTGCAAAGAGCTGGACATGACTGAGTGACTGAACTGAACAGTGCCTATCTTAATGCAACATCTGTGCTCTTAATTGGCCTACAGTATGGCTTTAGTAAAGATCAAGGAAACAGCAGCCTCCAGAGGAGATGGCCAACAGGAGTTTCCAGTCTCCCTGTGCCTGAGAAGAACCCTGAGGGTCTTTTTAACTAGAATTTTCAGAAATTCCTGTTCCTCTATCTGATTAGCTCAATCTTGCACACAACCCATCAGAAGCCAGCAAACTGGAATTCCTCCAGAGTAGATGGACAAAGATGACAAGGGATATAAACATACAATAAAATACAAGGGAATATGGTAAGAACTTACAAACCATAAAACACGATAGTACAAATACACAAAGAGTTATTGTATAGAAAGGAAATGGGACTTCCAGTTTTCTATAAATCTAAGAATAATCCATGGCATAGTGCTATGTGAAAACGCAGAACAAAATATTCCATCAATAACAGCAAATATGTAAACATTTAATACGCATGTGAAAAAGGTATTGAAGGTAACTAGTATAGATGACACACTGGTGAGTTTAGGTGATGGTACCATGGCCAATTTGTGTCTTGACTTTTTTTTAGCATTGTTCTTGAAGAAAGAAATTTTAACAAACAAAAGCAAACACATAAAAATAGAAATAAAATGTTCAGCCTTACTATATTCTGATAACAAATAGATTTATCTATTTATCCCAATGAAAAACATTAAAAATAGATAATATCTAGCACTAGGAAGGTCTCAGGAAATAAGATCTCTAATACAGTTCTGACCAGAGTGTAAATTTTATACATTTTCTGAGGAAAAAACTAGCAAACTATATAAACAGCAGTGACAACCCTCTGATGCAGCAATCCTACTTTTAAGAATATGTCCTAAATAAATAAGGATTTATGTGAAGTTAGAACTGAAAAGATACTCACAGAAGCACTGTTTATAATCTGTAACAATTAAGAATAATCTAAATGTCTATTATTAGTGAATTTGGCTCAGTAAATTATAAAACAGAATATTATACAGACATCAAAATTATGTGGAAAAAGTATATATACATATTTACAAAATATACATATATATGCATGATGTGAAAGTTGCTCAGTCATGTCTGACTCTCTGCAATCCCACGGACTATACAGTCNAGGAGAGTTTAAAAGTTGGCTTAAAGCTCAACATTTGGAAAACTAAGATCATGGCATCAGGTCCCATCACTTCATGGGAAATAGATGGGGGAACAATGGAAACAGGGAGAGACTTTATTTTTGGGGCACCAAAATCACTGCAGATGGTGATTGCAGCCATGAATTAAAAGACACTTGGTCCTTGGATGAAAAGCTATGACCAACCTAGACAGCATATTAAAAAGCAGAGACGTTACTTTGCCGACAATGGCCCATCTATTCAAAGCCATGGTTTTTCCAGTGGTCATGTATTGATGTGAGAGTTGGACTATAAAGAAAGCTGAGCACCGAAGAATTGATGCTTTTGAGCTGTGGTGTTGAAGAAGACTCTTGAGAGTCCCTTGGACTGCAAGGGGATCCAAAAGGAAATCAGTCCTGAATATTCATTGGAAGGACTTCTGCTGAAGCTAAAACTCCAATACTTTGGCCACCTGATGCGAAGAACTGACTCATTTGAAAAGACCGTGATGTTGGGAAAAATTGAAGGTGGGAGGAGAAGGGGACAACAGAGGATGAGAAGGTTGGATGGCATCACAGACTCTATGGACATGAGTTTGAGAAAGCTCCGGGAATCAGTGATGGACAGGAAAGCCTGGCATGCTGCATTCTATGGGGTTGCAAAGAGCTGGACATGACTGAGTGACTGAACTGAACAGTGCCTATCTTAATGCAACATCTGTGCTCTTAATTGGCCTACAGTATGGCTTTAGTAAAGATCAAGGAAACAGCAGCCTCCAGAGGAGATGGCCAACAGGAGTTTCCAGTCTCCCTGTGCCTGAGAAGAACCCTGAGGGTCTTTTTAACTAGAATTTTCAGAAATTCCTGTTCCTCTATCTGATTAGCTCAATCTTGCACACAACCCATCAGAAGCCAGCAAACTGGAATTCCTCCAGAGTAGATGGACAAAGATGACAAGGGATATAAACATACAATAAAATACAAGGGAATATGGTAAGAACTTACAAACCATAAAACACGATAGTACAAATACACAAAGAGTTATTGTATAGAAAGGAAATGGGACTTCCAGTTTTCTATAAATCTAAGAATAATCCATGGCATAGTGCTATGTGAAAACGCAGAACAAAATATTCCATCAATAACAGCAAATATGTAAACATTTAATACGCATGTGAAAAAGGTATTGAAGGTAACTAGTATAGATGACACACTGGTGAGTTTAGGTGATGTCTTGACTTTTTTTAGCATTGTTCTTGAAGAAAGAAATTTTAACAAACAAAAGCAAACACATAAAAATAGAAATAAAAAAGGTATAATCAGAGAAAAATGTTCAGCCTTACTATATTCTGATAACAAATAGATTTATCTATTTATCCCAATGAAAAACATTAAAAATAGATAATATCTAGCACTAGGAAGGTCTCAGGAAATAAGATCTCTAATACAGTTCTGACCAGAGTGTAAATTTTATACATTTTCTGAGGAAAAAACTAGCAAACTATATAAACAGCAGTGACAACCCTCTGATGCAGCAATCCTACTTTTAAGAATATGTCCTAAATAAATAAGGATTTATGTGAAGTTAGAACTGAAAAGATACTCACAGAAGCATTGTTTATAATCTGTAACAATTAAGAATAATCTAAATGTCTATTATTAGTGAATTTGGCTCAGTAAATTATAAAACAGAATATTATACAGACATCAAAATTATGTGGAAAAAGTATATATACATATTTACAAAATATACATATATATGCATGATGTGAAAGTTGCTCAGTCATGTCTGACTCTCTGCAATCCCACGGACTATACAGTCCATGGAATTCTCCAGGCCAGAATACTGGAGTGGGTAGTCTTTTCCTTTTCTAGGGGATCTTCCCAACCCAGGGATCCAACCCAAGTCTCCCACATTGCAGGCTGATTCTTTACCAGCTGAGCCACAAGGGAAGCTCAATATGCATTATATATATATATTTTTACTGCATGACACAACATATGGAATCTTAGCTCACCAAGTAGAGATCGAACTTGTGCCCCCTGCAGTGGAAGTGCAGAGTCCTAACCACTGGACCACAAAGGAATTTCCTGGAAAAAGTATATTTGATGGCAATATAGTTCACAATTTGAACAAAACAGGTAACTAAATACTCTGCATAGTATGATCCAGTTTTTGTTTAAAAATATTCTATATATGCATATTGTTTTTACTGTTGTTTAGTCACTAAATCGTGTCTGCCTCTTTTCGACCCCATGGACTGTAGCCCACCAGGTTCCTCTGTCCATGAAATTTCCCAGGCAAGAGTACTGGAGTGGGTTGCCATTTCCTTCTCCAGTGGATCTTTCCGACCCAGGGATTGAACCCACATCTACTATATTGGCAGTGGATTCTTTACCTCTGAGCCACCAAGAAAGCCTATATGTGCATATACATGTACATCTATGTATATACGTATATTTGGTGCTTGATTTCTTTTTATGTATATATTTTACAATTTATTTGATTTTATTATTTATCTGTACTTATATAACAAAACTATTAAAAATAAGTATGTGCTTTTCTCATCTATCAAATTTTGAAAGATGAAAAAAAAAATTTATTAGGTAACACAAAGTTCTCAGCACTTAGTTTGCAATGGAGCAGGATCCTATGGGGCCTTCCATGTGGCCTTTCCCTAAATCCTCTGCTTTAGCTCCTCTCTGAAATACCCAGATAATAGTATTTAATGCACACTGCCTGAATTGTTTTACAGATGTGAAAACCCTTCACAGAATGGAAGATGTTACTTGATAACCCTGAGCACAGAGCCCCAGGCCTTCTGTCACCTAGGGCTGCAGTTTACCTGAGATCCTCACTTTCAGTCAATCAGAAAATTGTAAAGCATATGAGTGCAAACCTTGCAACTCCTTCCATCCTTCACCAGGTTTTAAAAAAATGTGTTGCCAAAACCCTTCAGGGAGGCAGGGTTAGGGGCATGGGGTGGAGGTGGGGGTGGTTTACGGGGGGTTGCAGTTTAGAGCAAGGAGTCATCCATCTCCTTACACAGTCCTACAATAAACCTTTCTCTGCTCCAAACTCCAATGTTTTGGTTTCTTTGCTTTCAACTGTGCAGTTGGGCACATGAACTTGCACTACCAAGTTGTTGATAAGTAGTAAATACTAGTCCCTCTCTCCTCTCTCGTGACAGAACCATACTCAAGTACCAGTTAGAAAATGGCAGACCTGGGACGTAGCTGAAGAGACTTAGGTTTGCATTAGATGACCTCTAAGTGAAAGTGAAGTCGCTCAGTCATGTCCGACTCTTTGCAACCCCATAGACTGTAGCCTACCAGGCTCCTCTGTCCATGGGATTCTCCAGGCAATAGTACTGGAATGGATTGCCATTCCCTTCTCCAGTGGATCTTCCCAAACCAGGGCTCGAACCAGGGTCTCCCGCATTGTAGACAGACGCTTTACCACCTGAGCCACCAGGGAAGTCCTCACAGATGACCTCTAAAGCTTCTTTCAATTGTGACATTTCATGATCAACACAATCTTCCCCTATTTACCTCTTAAATATACAATCAACTGGTATAATACAAAGAACTGTATTGAATATTCAGGAGTTGTGTTACTATCACTAGCACGTACTTTGCGAATGGAGAGGGAGTGGTGTGAAAAATAAGAAGGCACGAGGGAAAGCTGACACAAAACCCAGCACACTTCTTCATTAACAGATTCCGGGCTTCCTTTGTGAATGAGCGGCGGTCCTTAGGCCTCAAAGCAGACACTATCCGCGAGAAACAGAACTTTAAAATGGGAGTTACTTTCCTTTTCCAAGAAGCTGCCGGGTGGACCAACACAGAAGAGCGGAGCGTCCTTTCCAACGGCCTGAGAGTATGGCAGACGTTCAAGACCCTGGGATCCAGTCCGTAGGCGACAACTGGGGATTTCTCGTTAGGCACCGAGAGGGCCTTTCCTAGCCGGCCGAGCATGGCCTCCTCCTCCGGGCGCCGGCTCGTGGCAGGTAGAAGCGCAACCGCGCGGAGAGGCCGAGGGCTAGGCCAGGTACCCTTGCAGTTACCACGTGCCCACTGGCGGCCGAGAAGCCGGGGCCCTCGGGTGAGGGGCGGGGCGAAGGCCACGGGGCGGGGCCAGCTGCGCGCGCGGGGCGGGGGCGGGGCGCGCAGCGTGTTCTGGGCAGGCCCCGCGCTCCTCCTCCTCCTCCCGGCCCCAGGCCCGGCGGTCCGAGCTCCTCCCCCGGCTCGGCCTCTCTCCCCTCCCCGGCCCTTCCTCTGCCCAACCGTTCCTCCCGCCCTCCTCCCCTTCTTCCTCGGCGAGGCGCTCCTCCAGTACCCAGGCAGCATGGCGGCGGTGGAGACGCGTGTGTGCGAGACGGACGGTTGCAGCAGCGAGGCCAAGCTCCAGTGCCCCACCTGCATCAAGCTGGGCATCCAGGGCTCGTACTTCTGCTCACAGGTAGACTCCCGCTTCCCCCGCGGCCCCGCCGCCGCCTCCCTCGCCTCTCCTCTTTGCCCTCGCGGCCGGTCGGGACACGCTCCTCCTCTTCCCCGGGCGGGCTCGCTGGCCGCTCTTCCTCCTCCGCCTAGTCTGCCGCGCCGCCGCCCCCTCTCGCCTCCCGGGGATCTGGGGCCCCTCCGGACCCCGGCCGCTTGGGGCGCCCGCGGGGGTGGGGGCGCGGGCGCGCTGCCTTGTGGGCTAGGGGCGGAAGCGGACTTGCCCCGGGTCTCCCGACCGCCCTAGGGCGCCGTGTTTAGGAGCCGCTTCTCTACGCGCATCTTCTGACCGGGCGGGGGCTGCCAGGTGTGCGGGCTACGCGGGACAGGTGGGATCGCCGGGGAAGGGGCCAGCCCTGGCTGTGCGAGTCGCCACAGCTGCAGCTCCTGGCGGGGCTCCGGTCTTGCTCGGTGAGCGCTGTAGTCACTCTGGTCCTGTGGGATTGGGGGTCAGAAGAGACCCGCTGGGCTTGGAGAAGGGTTACCTGGGACGGTGGGGGCGCCGAGAGGGCGGGTCAGTCCTAGCTCTAGCCCCATCCACCTCTGTCCCTAGATTTTACTACCGCACATTGACACTTAAGCAACTTTGGAGTTGCGGATGGAGAGGGAGCTGTGTAATTCATTCTTTTCCTTTGACACTCGGAATTATTGATTTACAAAACCGTAAGGTAACAGTATGAGTCACCTCAGATTAACTGAACTTCCCACTGAGCGAAAAAGACAGTTCCATTAAGGATTATGCTTTAAGGCCGTATTTTAAACAAGTTTTGTGCAGTGGAGCAAAGCCAGCACTGAATGGTGTCCGGACTGAAACGTGTGCTGGTGTTTGTTTACTGAAGAGCGCTAGTGTTCCGGCTGCATTTAGACGCTCCGAGTTTTGGCCTGGTGGCATTTGTGCGGCTTTTAGTTACAATCCAGTTTTGTTGAAGAGAGGCACGGGAATATTCAGGTACGAAGTTGGTAGTGTTCTGAGGGGAGGAGAGCATGCACAAAGAGTCTAAAGGCACCGACAGGGCCCTGTCCTTGCCATTGACTGTGAGATCTTGAACTAGTCAAGTTTATCTTTCTGAGCTCCAGTCCCACCACTGTACAGACGGGAAGATGAAGTTTTTACTAATGTATTTCCCAAGGTTGTTCTGAGACCCAAATTATCCAATGACTGTGAAATCTTAATAAAACAAAGGCAGTATTTTTTAAGGCTGGCAGTAGAGCGTAGCACATATATATGTGTATATGTACACAAATGAATAGAAGGAAAACATACATGAGCAATAAACACAGATATAACTTTCAAATATAAAATGTGTAAACATAAAGCTGTATGTGAATAAAATCCCGAAGATCCAGCACTTGTAAGATAAGCCATTGTAAAAGATCCTAGCAATGCTGTATAGGTCTTGTTTTCAGATAGGATATGATCCTTGACTTGTTAGTATCATTTGGAAAAAGTTACACTTGGAGAAGTGTTGCTCTTTCTAAAAATAGCACTGGGACTTCTCAACATGCTGAACCTGATGTGAGTCCTTTTGTTTCTTTAAAATAATTTTCAAATTCTGTGATTTGTTGAGGCCTGTGTGGGACTTAAAAAAAAAAAGATCCAGTAGTTTGTTTCTGAAAATCATGTATTCTGAGTAGAATAATGTGATGTTTTACGTTTTGCTTAAATTTAGTTGTGGTTTTCTAATGTTAAATGAAATAATATGTATAGACACTTGTTGAAATTCTGAAAAGATGCTGTGAAACTATAGTCATCAAAGATAGGTGATACTCTCCTAAGCATGTATTATTTAGTAGAAAGGACATTGGCTCATTGGGGTTTTTGGGAACATGCCAACACATTTGTGAAGACACGCAGGGTATATTTAGTACAGTAGGTGTTTCATGTTAGATTCTGCAGGTATATTTCCTGTTCCATTGTTATGCCTGTAGTCGAATATATCCTGACTGATGCTTCAAGCTCTCTCTCTTCATTCCTGTTGCTTCCTCCTTTAGTCAGTTTTTAAAATTTCTCACCAGTTTCTCTTAGTTCATTTCTCTACTGTAGTTTCCCACCTTGCAAGTAAACACTCACACACACACTCACACACAAATCAAAGGAACAAAACTTTTCATCCAAAAGTTATTTTCCCCCTAGCATAGCTGTCTGACAGGGAGGCCTGGCCTCCTGCGATTCATGGGGTCGCAAAGAATCGGACTCGACTGAGCGACTGAACTGATAGCGGTCTGACTGTGCTTCTCCCCCACCTATAATGAATAGAATTGCCATTGCTTGCAGGATTCTAGCTCCATAGTCAGGGCACCACTTCTGAGTCCAGCTTCTCTTGCTTTAACCAGAGTCTGTATTTATACTTGTTCCTTTACACAGAATATCACCTGTCTTCTAAAATCACAGATGTTCTTTCAGTCCCAGCTTGAGACCTTGTTCAGTCACTAAGCCAATTTCCACATTTATGATGAAACTGGGGCTTCTCCTTGCCACTTCTCTGATCATCTTCACTAGCAGTGGTCGGTCTTTTCTCTTCTCCTTGCTTCTGTGGTCCCCAGGCTGATTGTCTGACCAGCTTGTCTTTGGGAATAAACTGTGAAAAAAACTACAGGAGAACAGAAATAAGCCTCTTCCGGTTATCCTGTCACACCACCTTATTTCCTTTATAACATTTTATACAGTCTGATCATTTGATTTTTGTTTGTCTTTCAGTCAGAAGGTGAGCATCATGAATAAACTCTCACTGCCCTCTCCTCATTTCTCAACACACTGCTCTGCATGTAATAGGTGGTCAATAAATGCTTGAGTCAAAAGGCAGAATAAAGAGGTGCATTCATGCATGCGCAGTTGTGTCTGACTCTGGGACCCCATAGAGGAGCAACCCCCCAGGCTCCTCTGTCCATGGGATTCTCCAGGCAAGAATACTGGAGTAGGTTGCCATTTGCTCCTCCAGGGGATCTTCCTGACCCAGGGATGGAACCCTCATCTCGTGTACTGGCAGGTAGAGTCTGTACCGCTGAGCCCCTGGGGAAGCCAGCATAAAGAGGTAAGCTGCCACAGCCGAATCACAGCTCTGTTACTAGCTGTGCGCTCTAGGCAGGCAGCCTTTGTGTTTCGTCATAGCCTTTTACTCTTTAACATTAATGGCGCTGTTTTTGTTTGCCGAGTCTTTGTAGCTGCGCAGCAGCTTGCTGTAGTTCAGGCAGGTGGGCATCTCATGGCAGTGGCTTCTCTAGTTGCAGAGCACTGGCTTTAGGGCACCCAGGGGTTGCTAGTTGCAGCATGCAGGCTCAGTAGTTGCGGCTCCCGGGCTCTAGAGCACAGACTCAGGAGTTGTGCGCTGGGCTTAGCTGCTCTGTGGCTTTTGGAATCTTCCTGGACCAGGGATCGAACCCATTTCTCGTGCATTGGCAGGTGGATTCTCATCCACTGTACCACCAGGGAGGTCCTGTTACAGCCTTTTAAAATGGGGCTTTGAATAGTACCAACCTCAGGGTTTGTATGTTTTAACAAAACACTTAGCGTAGCAATACGTTTAATCAGTGTATTAGCTCTTTTTATCGTCATACTGTATGCTTAAGATAGAAATGTTTTTACTTAAGATGCTTAATTTTAAGACAAATTCTGGTCTTTTAATGAGTAAAACCTATTTCACTTGAAATTGAGCTTTACAGGAGTTTGTGATGTTTCATGGTATTTCTTTATAGCTGTCTCCGTCTTATTCAGTAGTAGTTGACTACGTTTAATAGTAGCTTGGTAGTTTACTCATAGTCCCAAAGAGTTTGTAAGAGTTTTTTGAGGAAGGAGGCTGTGCTGTACTCATTTTTGTGTTTCTCGTAAGTACCTTGTACACAGTAAGCACTCAGTTCATTAAATGAAAGAAAAAAGGTCATTAGGCCTGAGAATGAAAGGCAAAGAGCAGTCAAGCCCTCAGTGAACACCCCAGGGCAGACACTATCTTGACTGTAGTTTAAAGGATCTGCAGAGAAGGACCTGAGTGATTTGCAGCCCTTTGTAAGGACTTAAAGGGAAGAAGCCTGGGTTTGGAGTCTTACCTGGGTTTCTTGCGACCGTGTCTTTGAGTAGGTTGTGTCCTGTTTTATAAGAGAGGGCTAGTGAGGTGCCCTCCCTAGAGTTGAGGTGACGGTGAGTGAGCGCGTGCAAAGCGCCTCAGCACTGTGTTCAGTAAATAGTGTTGTTGCACATGCCTTATGTCTACTACCATTGCAGCTAGCCTTAAGGAAGGTTTAAAACGTTTGAGGAGGAGCCTTATTTGCTATGAGCATTTTGAACAAATTCTTGGAATAGGTTCTTTCAAAGAATTAGTGGCCATGTAAAGTGACTGCCTGGGTCTTCAGTAAGAAAATGAGTGGGTGGGCATCTCGTATGTTGGAGTTGAAAAGTGAGGAAAGATTTGCACTTCCAATATGTAGGTCTTTGAAATGTAGCCCTGTCCTCTAAAACACTTTCTCCTTTGATAACAAAGTTCCTGACATTTCTGGGGATTTTCTTAAAATTCCTTACATTACCTCACACTGTTTCTAGATTTTGCTGTAAGATAGCAATATTTAGTTGTGAGTTTTTTTTTTCTTAAAAATAACTTTTATTGTAGAAAAATTAGAAAATACAGGTGAAAGATTGCTTCGTGATAATTTCTGTAAGTCTTTTGATGGGTAGTCTTACAAACATTTATGTATTCCTGCATACACTCACGTGCATATACTTGTATGCATTTTTATCAAAATGGCTCGAACATATACATAATCTTAGGGAATTTGCTCTCTTTTATGTCTTAAGTAATACATTTGGAATGTGTGTAATGGCTCCATTTACATTATCCTTTGTAATGGCTGAATAATATTTAATGTGATAGATGTACTGTCCTGTATTTACTCATGAATGGTTGAATTTACTTTCTTTTTAATTTTTTAGCTGCTGTTTAACTGTTTTTCAGTGAACGTTCTTGTGAAATTTGAAGTCATTTTGATTACTTGAGAGTGTAGAGTAACGGTGGGACTGGTATATAAACCAAGGACTGGACCCACTTTGAGGTGCTGGTAGCTCTCACAGTGTAGCTAATGGATTATTTCTAGTTTGAGAACCTTCTGGTGGTGGATGAAGATCTCCTTTTACTGACATGCTTGTATTATAAATGCTTATGTTGGAATTTTGGCATGAATTTTATTTTTATTGTAGAACTTGTAAAAAGCAAGCATCATTTGGTTGGTAGATAATCAAAAGTTTAACCAATCTTTAACTCCGAGTTACTGTTTTAGAGATTGAAGGGCCATTGGAAGTAGATATGAGCTTATACTGTTCGTATAGTTTGTAACAGAAGTGTTAGTCACTTATTTTTTTCTTCCTTTTTTTTTGGTGAGTCTTTTTCAGGTTTGGCATACTTGCACAATTTTTGGTTTGGTCTTAGTTAATTTGGTGGGGATGACAGACACATGAGCCCGTGGCTAAACACACATCCAGCTCTAGACAGGAGGGAGAAGCAGTAGCACAGCGGCTCCTCCTGTATAAATGAGGAGTTTTTTGATTACTTGAGAGTGTAGAGTAACGGTGGGACTGGTATATAAACCAAGGACTGGACCCACTTTGAGGTGCTGGTACCTCTCACAGTGTAGCTAATGGATTATTTCTAGTTTGAGAACCTTCTGGTGGTGGATGAAGATCTCCTTTTACTGACATGCTTGTATTATAAATGCTTATGTTGGAATTTTGGCATGAATTTTATTTTTATTGTAGAACTTGTAAAAAGCAAGCATCATTTGGTTGGTAGATAATCAAAAGTTTAACCAATCTTTAACTCCGAGTTACTGTTTTAGAGATTGAAGGGCCATTGGAAGTAGATATGAGCTTATACTGTTCGTATAGTTTGTAACAGAAGTGTTAGTCACTTATTTTTTTCTTCCTTTTTTTTTGGTGAGTCTTTTTCAGGTTTGGCATACTTGCACAATTTTTGGTTTGGTCTTAGTTAATTTGGTGGGGATGACAGACACATGAGCCCGTGGCTAAACACACATCCAGCTCTAGACAGGAGGGAGAAGCAGTAGCACGGCGGCTCCTCCTGTATAAATGAGGAGTCGTCTCTGGTATGCATAGGAAATCCATTTAGTAGATGTAACATGGGCAGGAATATGCTATAGAGCAACCGTTGAGATTCTCTCCATGTTAAACTTCTAATGAAACAAAATATAGATAGAGCCATCCTCTCTGTTGGATCCTGAACCTTTCTTGACTCAGTTTTAACATGAAGCATGTGCTTATTCATGCTTTGGCAGCTCAACAATTATAAATCTTTTTTTTTTTTCTTTTGATTGGTATCAGCCTTGGGTCTGACTTTGAATAAAGAACAGTTTAACACACCCTGTAAGCTAGGTCTGCCTTTCTCAGTGTGTGTATTTAGCTGCAGTAGTTGAACATGGGACAGGGACCTCCGAAACTTCCTCTCAATTATTTTGCAAATGATTTTCCTTTTTGTGCACTGTTCACAGTAGCTAAGTTGTGGAAACAACATGGATAGATAAATGGGTAAATAAAATGTGGCAGAAACGTGTAATGGAATACAAGGCAATTTAACAAAGAAGGACATTTTGCAGTGTGCCACAGCATGAATGAATCTGGAGGACTTTGTGCCGAGAGAAATTAGCCAACCCTCAAAAGTGATTCCGCTCAACACGAGGTACCTGAAATTGTTAAATTCATAGGCTCAAAGAGTGGAATGGGTGAAGGGGGAAATAGGGAGTTAGTAATCAACAGGTGTTTCAGTTCAATCCTGCAGATGGGTAAGCTCTAGAGATCTGTTCTTTACCATTGTACCTATATTAACACTTAAAATTATTAAGAGGATAGGTCTCACGTTAAGGTGTTCTGACAATTTTTTTTTTTTAAGTTCTGTTTTTGTTTTTGTTTTTGTTTTCCAGTAACCTGTCTGTTTTATAGCCAGGTTCACTGGGGACTTCTTCCTGATATACCAGAGCTCTGTGGTCTCTGTTGGAAGGCATTCCTAAAATCCCTGTCATGGGGTCTGCTATTCTGGCCGTTTTCTAGGTCATAGGTTCAGGCCTCTAAAGAGTAGATAGGATATAAATCAGATTTTGTGACTTTAGCAATTTTCTTATCACAAAGTGGCAGGCAACAGAGATGTCTCCATCTCTGTTGAGAACTTGTATTAATTGGTCCTGCCTTGATAAAAGGTGCAAAAGGGCAGCCCTTTGCATCAGATTATGAAGGTTGGCATGCCTTATCAATCAGGCCACGAGCTCAAATCATTCAGCAAAGTAGGTAAATTGTAAGTGTCATTACATTTTAGACGTGATATAATTTTTTTTCCCCCTCTCTAACTGGGCATTTAGTTTCTTACTGATTATTCACTAACTGGTACTAGTGATGGGCTTAACTATTTGAATGCTGATAACCTTGCATAGTTCACTACTAAAATGTAGAGGAAAATACAAATGGAGGTATTATGTGATTTAGTACTGCTTTTGAATTGAGGTTTTTAAGTACCTTAAAGTCAGGATCTGTACTTTTTTTTTAAAAAACTCATTTGTTTTTATTAGATGTTGAATAGACTAAAAAACTAACGGTAAGTCAACCATAGTATCTAAAGAAACATGGTATAGTAAATCCCTCTGTATTTAACCACCTGAATTATTAAAAAGAATATATTAATGAAGCAAGTAAAACCAGAAAGTACTTATGGGTTCCTCACCCTAGAGGTACTCCCTTTTCTGAGCTGCCTTTATCATTCATTTGCTTTTCCATGTATTTGATTCCTTAGATAATACATTGTTTCATTTTGATGTTTTTGAAGGTTTTATAAATCACTGCACGTATTCTTCTACAACTTGCTTTCTTTATATTCCGTTCTTGAGATTAACCCTTGTTGCGTGTCACTCGAGTTCTTTCATTTTTATTGCTATATTGTATTTGTGAATTAATGTATCAGTTTATTCACTCCTTTGTTGATGGAAATTTGGGTTTTAGGTTTTTACTATTATAAACAGTACTGCTCGAAACATTCTTGTACCTGGCTCCTGATGCCTATGTGCAAGAGTTTATCTTGAGTATACCGCCAGGAGAAAAGTTCTTGGGTCATGGGATATGTATGTGTTCAGCTCTGTTTAGAATGAGCCAGATTTTTTTCCAGTATGATGGTGCTTTTTCTCCCATCAGGAGAAACTTTCAGTTCACTTCAGTCGCTCAGTCGCGTCCGACTCTTTGCGACCCCATGAATCGCAACATGCCAGGCCTTCCTGTCCATCACCATCTACCGGAGTTCACTCAGACTCACATCCATCGAGTCCGTGATGCCATCCAGCCATCTCATCCTCGGTCGTCCCCTTCTCCTGTCCCCAATCCCTCCCAGCATCAGAGTCTTTTCCAATGAGTCAACTGTTCGCATGAGGTGGCCAAAGTACTGGAGTTTCAGCTTTAGCATCAGTCCTTCCAGAGAAATCCCAGGGTTGATCTCCTTCAGAATGGATTGGTTGGATCTCCTTGCAGTCCAAGGGACTCTCAAGAGTCTTCTCCAACACCACAGTTCAAAAGCATCGATTCTTCAGTGCTCAGCTTTCTTCACAGTCCAACTTTCACATCCATACATGACCACAGGAAAAACCATAGCCTTGACTAGGCGGACCTTAGTCGGCAAAGTAATGTCTCTGCTTTTGAATATACTATCCAGATTGGTCATAACTTTTCTTCCAAGGAATAAGCGTCTTCTAATTTCATGGCTGCAGTCACCATCTGCAGTGATTTTGGAGCCCC
>SJYX01000415.1:55754-129716 GCA_006410675.1 Oreotragus oreotragus | reverse complement strand
AGATTTCTCAAGAGGCAGGTCAGGTGGTCTGGTATTCCCATCTCTTGAAGAATTTTCCACAGTTTATTGTGATCCGCACAGTCAAAGGCTTTGGATAGTCAATAAAGCAGAAAGAGGTGTTTTTCTGGAACGCCCTTGCTGTTTTGATGATCCAGTGGATGTTGGCAATTTGATCTCTGGTTCCTCTGCCTTTTCGAAAACCAGCTTGAACATCAGGGAGTTCATGGTTCACGTATGGCTTTACACATTGCTTTACTAGTGTGTGAGATGAGTGCAACTGTGCGGTAGTTTGAGCATTCTTTGGCATTGCGTTTCTTTGGGATTGGAATGAAAATGGACCTTTTGCAGTCCTGTGGCCACTGCTGAGTTTTACAAATTTGCTGGGATATGGAGTGCAACACTTTCACAGAATCATTTTTCAGGATTTGAAATAGCTCCACTGGAATTCCATCACCTCCACTAGCTTTGTTCGTAGTGATTCTTTCTAAGGCCCACTTGACTTCACATTCCAGGATGTCTGGCTCTAGCTGAGTGATCACACCATCATGATTATCTTGGTCATGAAGATCTTTTTTGTACAGTTCTTCTGTGTATTCTTGCCACCTCTTAATATCATCTGCTTCTGTTAGGTCCATACCATTTCTGTCCTTATCGAGCCCATCTTTGCATGAAATGTTCCCTTGGTATCTCTAATTTTCTTGAAGAGATCTCTAGTCTTTCCCCTTCTATTGTTTTCCTCTTAAAAAAAAAAAAAAGTTAAATGACCTGGAGATGGTAAATGATAGTTACAGACAAGGAATTTTTTTCTTTTAGTTATTTTATAACTTGATTGAGTCTCCTTAGCTTTTTATTGTGATAATTTTCAAACAGAAAAGTTTAAAGAAAAGTCTTAAAACTAATTGCAGTATACCGTCACCTACATTACAGAAGGAAATGGCAACCCACTCCAGTGTTCTTGCCTGGAGAATCCCAGGGACAGCGGAGCCTGTTGGGTGCCGTCTGTGGGGTCGTACAGAGTCGGACACGACTGACACAACTTAGCAGTCACCTACATACTTTGGTCTAATTGCTTTTTTTATGAGTTCTTATGTATATTGCATTTGTATATGTATTAGTTGAAAATTTTTGAGTCACAGAAAACGTGACACGTTAACCATTCATTACATGGTTACATGTAATCATCTTCAGCATGTATGTTCTAATGACAGGGATATTCTTTCTTATTAATACAGTACCATGATTACATGTAAGATTATTGCCAAGAATTCCCTAATATCTTCTAATAGTCAGTCCTATTTGAATTTATCAATTATCTCCTAAACATCTTCAGTAGTTGTGTTTTTGGTTAATTTTTGGAACCAAGATCCTTTCCAAGCTCACAAGTAGCGTGTGATTGTTACATTTCTTAGTCTTAGTATAGAACAGCCCTTTCATCTTTACTTTCATGATGCTGGCTTTTTGAAGAGACTAGTCAGTTGTCTTGCAGAGTGCACACGCTCTTGGTTATCTGATTATTTCCTTGTAGTGTCTTTAAGTTGTTCTTTTATCCCCTGTCTGTTTTGTCAGGATTCACTTGACAGGACTCGTGAGTGATGCTGTGTACTTCATATTCTATCACATCAGGAGGCACTCCTAAATGTGATCACTTGGTTAGGAGGTGCTGCTCGCTCACTGTACGTTTTTCACTTTGTAATTAACAACCACCATAGTGCCTGTGAAGGACAGTGGGTTCTGTGTCCTTTTGACCTTACCTACAATAGCGCCTGTGAAGGACAGTGGGTTCTGTGTCCTTTTGACCTTCCTCCAGTAGTCTCTGCTTGTTCCTTAGCTCTCCGGCCCAAGACAAAGTTTACCTTGTAGCTTCCCTGTCCCAGATCTGGAGTCCAGCCTGTTTCCGAGGAGCCCTTGTTTCTGGTAAGAAGGTCTTTAGAAATCTGGTTCTGCCTGCTCAGTACGCTCCATACCGAGCCACTGGCTGGAGTCCCTGCCTTGAGAAGAAAGGTACTGACATCTTCAAGGAAGTTTGCTGATGGCCCTGGAGGACACAAATAAAACTGCTAATGGGCAGTTTTTCAGAGCAGCGTAGTAAAAAGGTGCAAAATAGTATAGTTAAGGTCCTAGAAGGCCTCCTGAAGGAGGGGTTAAGAAATGGATTTGGGTACACTGAAGAAAATAAATAAAAAGGTAAGTAAAAAGGTGTCTGTTAGTGAGGAGGAGAGGACATTCTCTCCAGGGCAAGGATGTTTATGAAAGGAGGAGCAAGCTGAGGCATGTGTGTTACAGCAAGTAACCACAGCCTTGCAGTGGTGAAGAGTCTGAGTAGAGAAGTATAAGGAAGTAAAATGATTGTTAGCAGGGCCAGAGACTTTGTGTCCCACTGAGTATATATTTTTTTAATGTAAATACCTCCATTTGTTTTTTTTTTTGTTATAAAAACCAGTGCATGATCTTTGCATAAATTTAAAACAGAAGTGTTTAAAGTGAAAGCTGTGTCATGATCGTATCCTAGGAGCATGTTACAGTTTGGTTTAGTATCTTTTCAGACTTTTATATATTTATTACATAGAGGTTAAGAGCATAGAAACTGTCTCAGGAGAGCCTGCATTTAAAACTGGGCTTTGCCATTAATTAGCTGTGTGGGGTTTTTTTATGTGTTAATTTTTCTGTGCTTCAGTCTTCTCATCTGTTAAATAGGAAATAATAGAATCTACCCTGCAGAGTTGGGCAGATTAACGGTTGGTGCATATAATACTGCCTAAATCAGTGCTTGGCATATGGTCAGCATGCATGTGTTACTTGTTGTTTTTATGTTTTTGAAACAAAACCAGAATCATTGTTCTGTATGACATACAGCTTTGTAACTTATTTTAAAATGACTTTCTTTTTTCTACAGGTAAAGAACACATAGAGACATTACCATCCTAACCACTTTTATGGGTACTTTTCAGTGGGATTTATTGTATTTGCATTGCTGTAGAACATATCTCAAGAACGTCTTTAATCTTGCAGAACTGAAACAGCTCGTTAAATGGCTCTCTCTTGCTTGCTCCACCCATCTCTGATAACCACCGCGCTGCTTAACTTGGGGAGAGCAGCATGAGTATTTTAAAAGGAACATTTTCCAGGTGCTTCGAGGATCTATTCAGGACTGAAAACCATACTACCCCATATCAGCTCCTAAAACTTGGTAGATATCTCTTGGTGTTAAAGAAAAAGTGGGGTAAAAACTTTACCGTTCTAGTTTCAGTACGTACTCGGAAGCCAGGGCTTCGGTGCAGTGAAGTAGGTGGAAAGCAGGTAGTGAGACAAAGCGCTGTCAGAGAAGTGCTGAATGAATGCACGTGCCCTATTAGGCACGGGCTGGGATGGGGTGTGGTGTGGAGACTTCATGAAGCCAGCATTTGTAACACACTGACGGGACAGGTTAAAACTTGTGAGGACAAGATGTGAATGTGAGTGTCAGGAACAGACAGACGAGGTCGTGCAAGGGGAAGGACAGTGTGGTATTCTCTGGGGGACCTCTCACCCTCATTTAGTTAGGTTGTTGGTACATTTTTCAGAGATAAGGAAGGAAAGGTTGCTCAGGTAAGAGTCAGAGGTTGGTTCTTCATGGTGTGGAGAATAAGTCACTCAAGGGTTTTGAGTGATCCTAGTGTGGTAAAGAAGTGGGAGAAGAATGAGATTGTGGTCTAAGGAAGGAACACTGTTCAGTCTTCAAGAGTTACTAGGACGTACAGAATGTACGTGATGCTGTCAGGGGTTTTGAAGACTGCGCTTGTTACTTCATGGCCTCAGCAAGTAAGAGGACGGCGGCTGTCTTGAGAGGTATTTATTATGAATACTTTGGTTCCTTCGTTTCCTCAAATATTCCTATATTTTGAAATACAAGTCTTTAGCTAGGTAAGCTGTTTTGTGAGACAGTTCCTAGTTTATTTTATGAGAATAATCCTATTAGTCCTCTTATTTAAAAGGTGGGATTTGATGTAGGTCTCACAAACCGAGTACAAAACACTCTGAAGTCCTCTGGGGAAAATACAGGGCTATTTATTTGAATAGCTGCTTTTCAGTGAATGTGATGAATTTCAGCGTGTTTATTAATAGTGGATGATGGCGACATTGAAATTTTAACTGGGAGAGAAATCGGCATGGTTTGGCATTGACCCAGTGCACTGGAAGCGTCTTTAGAACACCAGGTAGTCTGAAGAATGTAAGACATGTTGTGCTTTTTAGCAGTAAGTTGATAATCTTGTTAGGTTTTTTTTTTTTTTTCCCTGAAATAGAATCAAGGAGGGTTATTTCTAAATCTTGGCAGTTTTCCCATAGCTATGACTTTTTAGCGTAGATATGAGAAGAAAATAGTTTACCATGAATACTTAAGGTGGGAACCAAAACTTAACTGTTGTTCTTTGCACATCATCTTGGGCTTTTTACTTTCCCCAGTATGAAGTGACAATCAAGGAGAAGCATTTTGAAATATGGTTCCTTTAAAAAACTTACATTGCTTTTAGTTTGTTCACAGTTTACTAGAGAATCAAATTAAGAGAGCTCACCATGAAACAGATTATTAATTGAATTGTAGAGGCAGTAAATGCTAAAGGGTTTAGAGGATGTGTCATTTCTCACTGGGGGACAGGAGGAGTTTTACAGAAATGGTTGTATTTAAAATCATTTGTTGTTATCTTCTGAACTCTTGAAGGAAAGTATGGTTTGAATGGAGGGGAGGAGGGCATCTGATTATTAAAGCTTAATTGCTTTGAAAGATAAGATATGTATGAAATTGGGCATAGGTCAGAGTGGTACCACCTCCCTGCTCCTGTCCCAGTCAGAGCCCCTCTTTTTCTGTTTAAATACTAAAGAGTTCTACATTTCTTTTTACAAGAGTTCTGTGATCAGTAGGGGTAAAAAGAAAAACTTGGCACCTACTCTGATACACTCCAGATGGCATGCATTTGCAGTTAGAATAAAAAATTCTTTGTTTATTTAAAATTCAAGAAGATTTGATGATTGAATTTTTGGATGTTGTCATGTTGTAAATAACATTACCTTCTGAGTGGAGAAACTTGGAACAGTCAACAAATAACGGTGAATGTGTAGATGTGCCCACTGTAAGAGGTGAGTCGCAGAGAACTGCAGCATTAGGAAGGGTGCGAGACTGATGTGAAAAGAAAGAATGGCGTGATTGTCTTTGCTGATGCCTGCCTGAGAAGCCTTGTTCACCCTAAGGTGACATCCCTCAGGAAGAGGCTGAAAGAGACGGGCTGTGTATTTTGGCCCCTGGGGGGATACCCAGTTGTGGAGCAAAGAGTAGGCTGTCCAGTTGGTCACACTGTGAGCAGAAAGTATAAACACATTGCCTTAACGCTGTATTAGTTGATTTCAATCTGCTTTAAGTGACAAGATGCCTTAACTCAGAAAACAATTTGTCTTTTAGGTAGAATCTTCCTGCAGCTGGAAAACGGCATTCAACTTAAAATACTGGCTGTAGAAAAGGAACCTAAATGTATGTGCACTGGACATTTTAGAGATTATACCAGTTATTATGTATTCAACATGGCTCTGATTCTTGAAAACACATGCATATGGCTTAGAAACAAATATTCTAATTCCAGGTCTCTCTTAACCTAGTGTTAGTTTTTCCATTTTTATTTTTCCAGTTTTACTGAGAAATAATCGACAGAACATTGAATAAGTTGAAGGTATTGTTGTATAGTCACTAAGTCGTGTCTGACTCTTTGTGACCCCATGGACTGTAACCTGCCAGGCTCCTCTGTCCGTGGGATTCTTACTGTGTGGGTTGCCATATCCTTCTCCAGGGGATCTTCCCAACGCAGGAATTGAACCCAGGTCCTCTGCATTGGCAGGCGGATTCTTTTTACTACTGAGCCACTGGGGGAGCCCATTAAGGTATACAACATCATAGTTAGATATTGTATACTTTGTAAACAGTTACCACAGTAAGTTCAGTTATCATTCATCACCTCACAGTTTCAGTTTTTTCCCCTTGTGATGAGAACTTTTTTTAAACAACTTTCAAATATACAATATTGTTAACTACACTCATCATGTTGTATGTTATATCCCCAGAATTTGGTTTTCTTTCCACCACTTTAAACTGATTATTTGGGCATTCAATTCCATACCTCTAAAGCACACGGTTATATTCCTCTGTTTTGACTATTTGGTTTTAGGCCTTGTCACTGGGTTTCCTGCGATGGGAGAAGAGTTTGGCAGTTACCCTCCTCAGCTGCCACGTGGCTCTCTTCTGACTTGTGAAGTGGTTTGGAGTCATGCGGTCTTCTCCAGGGGGATCTTCCCGGCCCAGGGATCAAACCCCGGTCTCCTGCATTCCAGGCAGAGCTTTAACCTCTGAGCCACCAGGGAAGCTCATGTAGTCTACGTGCCACTTAATAGCTGCGTGACCTTGGGCAGGTCATTCATTCAGTGTGGCTCAGCTTTTCTCATCAGTAAAATGAATACTGTATAAATAGCATCTACTTCATAGGATTGTTAGGATTTACCATATGTAAGGTAGTCGGAAGAGTGACTAGCACATAGTAGGCTCTGCATAAGCATTATGAATTATTAATGTGGTATAATTACTTTTCCTTCCTTGTACAACTCCATTCACTTAGCTTTCTATGTCGTTAAGTCCCCCTACATACGAACCTTGGAAACTTGCAAACTTTGAAAGATGGGAACGTGTGTTTGCACATCCAGCTGTGTTTAAATTCATGTGTCTGGTGTACATTGTCACATGCATCCTCTACAGGAGGCTGTGATTTTGTTTACTGTACAGTACTGTTGCCATGCAACATGAGCAGATTACTAATGAAGACCTGATGGAACCGGAGGCCGAGAGAAAGGACCAAGAGAGACAAGAGGAAGAAGTAACTGAAGATCCAAAGAGATTCACAATGTGGGAAATTGCAAGGAGATTTTCTTTATTTGAGGAGGCGCTATTAGTTTTTGAGGCATAGGACCCAGATGAAGAACGGTACATGAAGGTTGCAGAATGCCGTCCAGTGCTTCGGATTATCTGTGATGAGAAACAAAAAAAGCTACTACCTAGACATCGTTGGATTGTAGTTTTAAGAGAGTAGATAGAACTGAAAACATCAAGGAGCCAGAACCTGTGCCATCCATGTCAAGCATGAGTGAAATTGCAGCTTCCCTCTGTGCTATGCTGGTGACCCTTCCCCTCTGCCGTCTCCTGCTGCCTCTCCCTCCCCCAGTCAGTAACTCTTGTTGCCCGTTTACTCAGTGCCCGCCCCGTGTGCCAGCTGTTGTACTGTACTACTGTACTTTTTAAGGTACTGTGCTATAAGATTAAAAATGATTTTATTTTTTGTGTTTGTTTTCTGTGTATTATTTGTGTGAAAAGTATTATAATCCTATTACAGTACGGTACTGCATAGCTGATTGTGTTAGTTCGGTGCTTGGGCTAACTATTGGACTCACAAACATGCTCTTGGAATGGGACTTTTTTGTATATAGGGGACTTGCTGTAATCTGTAGACGTTTTATAGATAATCTTTATCAAGCTGAGGAAATTCTCTTCTACTTTACTGAGAGTTTTTATTTTGAGTGCTTGTTGATTTTTGTTTCCAACTATATTGTGGATTTTTGTTTCATCTTGCATTTATATATTTTGAAGCTCTGTCGATATATACAATTTAAACTGTTATATCATCTTAGTTTTTTGACCTTTTAAAAAATCATTATGTAATTTTCCTCTTTATCCTTAGTAATTTTCTCTATTATTGTCATACTGGTCCTGAGGCTCTGTTTTATTTATTTATTTACTTTTAAAATCTTTTCTGTGTTCAAATGGGATCGTTTCTTTGGTCTTTGAAGTTCACTGAATTTTTCCTCTGTCATCTTCATTACGCTACTGGATGCTGCTGCTGTGCTTAGTCAGTCAGTCAGGTCTGACTCTTTGTAACGCTTTGGGCTGAAGCCCGCCAGGCTCCTCTATCCATGGAATTCTTCAGGCAAGAATACTCCCTTCTTGAGAGTATCTTCCCAACCCAGGGACGGAACCCAGGTCTCCTGCACTGCAGGCAGATTCTTCATCAGCTGAGCCACCGGGGAAGCCCATGCTACTGAATATATCCAGTTAATTTTTTGTTTTAGCTATTGTGTTTTTTTGGTTTTAAAATTTTCATTGGTTTTTCTGTATATCTTTGCGAATATTTTCTTTTTTCCCATTGATATGAGTGTTTCTGGTTGATTGTTGGAGCGTTTTAATAATAGCTGCTTTAAATTCTGCCAGTTAATGCCAACATTGGTGTCAGCTTAGCACTGATGTCTGTTGACTCACTTCCCTTATAAACTGAGATTGTCTTGGTGCTTTATATGCTGGGTAATTTTAGATTGTATCTTGTGGAAAGTTTTGCATATTATGAAATCTTGAGTCTTGTTTAAATCTTGTGGAGAATGTTGATATTTTAAGTTTTAGCTGGCTACTAACTAATCTGGTTAGATTCAGCCTGCAAGTCCTAACCTGCCTTCTTTGGTTCCAGTGTCAGTTCAGTTTTCAAAGCCATTCACATCTGTCCCTGAGACCTGAATGATGGTCTCTGTTAGTTCTGTTCTCACACACATCAGTACTTTGTATTATGAACAACGTGGTGGGGTCACTTTAGGGAGTGCCTTCCTTGGGAATTCTGGTTTTTGGTCCTCTGGCCAGAAAGCTGGGGTTGTAGGGACCTACTTTTGCTGTCCGTTATGACTGTGCCTTTGTCTGGGCCGAATGACAGGAGGACACAGAAGGAAGTGAAGGGTTTGGCCCCATCCTGTCTGGACTGCAGCTTTACTGATTAGAGAAGAGATACCTCCTGCTCAGCACCGTGGCTCTTATACGCTCATGTTGTGGGTTGCCCCAGGATCACCTGGGGTTTGGGGTGTGAGAGGACAGGGACGAGAAGAGAAGGTGGGCTTGTACTCCGAGCACTCGGGGCTCCCTTTTCTGTTCCTTGAGCCAGAATTGGAGGGCTTCTGGACCACTCTGTGTGCCCTGGTGGTCGCCTCCATGTTGCTCCTGGCGATTTTGGTGGGGGAGGGTGGTACACTCATCGCCAGCTCAGCGGCTCCTCAGATAGCCGTGCCGCACGTTCTGTCTGGGCTCTGGAGCTCCACGAAGTCTGTGAGTCTGACTTGTCTCCTTTGCAGCGTGGCTCCTGCTGTCTCTGCTCAGTGCTATTCTGTGGCCATGCGCCTGGCTGGCGGGATCTTAGACCCCTGGCCAGGAATGGAACCTGATCCACGGCTGTGAAAGCGCTGAGTCCCAAACACTGGACCATCACGGAGTGCCCAAGCTCAGTGTTTTTTAAGTTAAAAAAAAAAAAAAACCCAAAACTGCCTTCCTGTTTGCTTTTTTGTCTGCACAGCCTATAACTCTGCCGAAGGTTGGTCACAGGTTGTGCTCACACCCCTTGAACTGGCAGGCTGTTTGTTGTTCTTGGTGGTCTTTGCTGTTTTGGCTGGAAAGTCTGTTCAAACTTGAGGTTGTTCCCACTCTTGGATCCCCTTTTGTGATGCGCAGGTTCCCTGAACAGTGATGCTGGGCTGTGCCTAGTCGCTCAGTTGTTTCCGACTCTGTGACCCCGTGGACTGTAGCCCGCCAGCCTCCTCCTGGGATTCCGCATGCAAGAAGACTGGAGCGGGTTGCCATGCCCTCCTCCAGGGAATCTTCCCAACCCAGGGTCAAACCCAGGTCTCCCGCACTGTGGGCGGATTCTTTACCGACTGAGCCATGAGGGAAGCGGAATGGTGATGCTCATTCGCTGCAAAGCCCATGGTCGTCACTAGCTGCCTAATTAATGGCTGTAAGTTTTCATCAGCTAAGAATTCAGGGCGGCGTTGATGCACACAGTGAAGGTATATAGGTGTACCGTCTTTTCAAATTCCAAATTTAAATTGCTTTTAAAAATAATAAAATGGATAATAATTAGAATTGAGCACTTGTTATTGACCATACATTTTTACACAGTTTTCCCTATGATATAGTTGAGGAAAGTGGGACTTAGAGATATTAAGATTTTTTTTCCTCTGTGTTGTACAGCTTATAAGTGATCAAGCCAGGGTACAGTTTTGACCTCAGAGTGCATGATTTTTGCCATTGCCTGAAACCTAGTTTAGAAAATCATGTGTTTTAAGTTGTTCCTACTTATAAGCCCTTTATGAAGTATGTATTATCCTTAGTAATAAGTAGGCGGTGGATTTTTATAACATTTTAAATGCTTCTTTTACCTCTCCTCTCTGATGTTCTTTCCCCCTCCCTTTTCTGATTTAAATTGGTATGTAAACTTCTGTGTTCTCTAAATTGAATCAGTTGGGATAGAGATGTTATTTTATTTAAGGAAATATGCGTCAGCTTCTGTGAGGGTAAAAAAAGATACTGGGTGAGGCAAAAGTATTTTGTTCACATAACCTATTTAGAAAAGCTTTATAAATAGGTTGTATCAGGTTGCCAATTATATAAAGGAAGATCTTATTTTGTAATTTTGATATGCATAAATTTAGTTACCACAGATTAGTTAAAACTATTCTCCCAACCACATGGGTAATGACATGAAGTAAATGAGACTTTACTGCTAGCTATTCATTCCACCTGACCTGCCTCTTGAGAAATCTGTATGCAGGTCAGGAAGCAACAGTTAGAACTGCACATGGAACAACAGACTGGTTCCAAATAGGAAAAGGAGTATTCAAGGCTGTATATGTCACCCTGCTCATTTAACTTCTATGCAGAGTACACCATGAGAAATGCTGGACTGGAAGAAACACAAGCAGGAATCAAGATTGCTGGGAGAAATATCAATAACCTCAGATATGCAGATGACACCACCCTTATGGCAGAAAGTGAGGAGGAACTAAAAAGCCTCTTGATGAAAGTGAAAGTGGAGAGTAAAAAAGTTGGCTTAAAGCTCAACATTCAGAAAACGAAGATCATGGCATCCGGTCCCATCACTTCATGGGAAATAGATGGGGAAACAGTGGAAACAGTGTCAGACTTTATTTTTTTGGGCTCCAAAATCACTGCAGATGGTGACTGCAGCCATGAAATTAAAAGACGCTTACTCCTTGGAAGAAAAGTTATGACCAACCTGGATAGTATATTCAAAAGCAGAGACATTACTTTGCCGACTAAGGTCCGCCTAGTCAAGGCTATGGTTTTTCCTGTGGTCATGTATGGATGTGAAAGTTGGACTGTGAAGAAAGCTGAGTGCCGAAGAATCAATGCTTTTGAACTGTGGTGTTGGAGAAGACTCTTGAGAGTCCCTTGGACTGCAAGGAGATCCAACCAGTCCATTCTGAAGGAGATCAACCCTGGGATTTCTTTGGAAGGAATGATGCTAAAGCTGAAACTCCAGTACTTTGGCCACCTCATGCGAAGAGTTGACTCATTGGAAAAGACTCTGATGCTGGGAGGGATTGGGGGCAGGAGGAGAAGGGGACGACCGAGGATGAGATGGCTGGATGGCATCATGGACTCGATGGACGTGAGTCTGAGTGAACTCCGGGAGCTGGTGATGGACAGGGAGGCCTGGCATGCTGCGATTCATGAGGTCGCAGAGTCGGACACGACTGAGCGACTGAACTGAACTGACTCATTCCTCAGATGACCTTGGAAATCACAGCGCTGCATCTTGATTAGTGAGTGGCCAGCCCCTCCTCTTTTCTCAAGCCTGTCGGTGATTGGTCCCTGGGCATCTGTCACTTGGTTTTCTTGTAGACAGCAGAGCCTGTAGTTGCCTAGCTCTCTTGTTTTCCAGTGATAGACTTACATGACACTTTACAAAAATGAATCGTTGAAAGAAGGAATTGGCTAAGAAGAAAATGCAACAAAGAAACGCTAGGTGCTAGTGCTGGATGTGAAACCTAAGTGGAATGTAAATGGAATTGTAGAAGAAATGCTGGCTATGGGGATGTTGACACTGAATGAATGCCCACCAATGAATGCCCACCATTCCAGAGACTGTAGACATGCAGTCAGAGGAACTCAGAAACAGGCTGGTTATTATAAATGAGGAAAATGGTTGTGATGAAAAGAATCAGTAATGTCTTCGGGGAAGGAACATCAATAAGAACTTTAAAGCAACTCGCAGAGGTATTGAAAGTGCAAAGGATAAAATTTGGAAGCTATTGCAAACCTAGAAAGTATACCAAGCATGAAAAAGATGCTCACTCCATCTGCTGAGTTATTCAGTGAGAAGAAGGCACACAGATTCAGATTAGTCCTGATCGATTTTCCTTTCAGCATCTTATTTATTTTTAATTGAAAGATAATGTTTTATAGTATTGTGTTGGTTTCTGCCATACATCTGATAAGTTTTTGAATAAAAAAGTAAAATACTCTAATTATCAACATATCTAATGTTTTAAATTACAGTATACTAAACAAAATTTTCAGTTTCCTGTATATTTATAACCTAGAGTAAGAGAGTTTTTAATATTTTGGCAAAAAGTTTTAAAGGTCATGGAACAATTTAAAATTTTCCTGTTGATTTTGAA
The DNA here is from genome assembly GCA_006410675.1 of Oreotragus oreotragus. NCBI lineage: Eukaryota > Metazoa > Chordata > Mammalia > Artiodactyla > Bovidae > Oreotragus > Oreotragus oreotragus. The sequence goes on along the minus strand of SJYX01000415.1, from coordinate 117,200 downwards.
GATTGCTTTTTACGGTTACAGATTGTACAATGGTTTTTAATGGTTCTACACTACTGTGCATAGCAAGGATTGCCTGTATTAAAAAGCCCGTGTTTTGGAGTTTTTCAGAACCATTCTGTGTACTAACAGGAGTTTTAATTTTGGTTTTGTTGATGGAGATCAGGGATGCATAACCAAGTTGTCATCCGGTTGTTCCTTTGTTCCTTTAATGGCTTTCGTTATCATTAGAATAGAGCGGACTCTTCACCGTGATCTGACCCCTGCCTCGGTCTTTAGTTCTTGTGTTCTACCTCTTCTCATAGCACTGTGTATTTTCCTTTTTAGCCCTTAGGACTTAAGAAAGTGAAAGTGTTTTAGTCGCTCAGTTTGTCTGACTTTCTGTGACCCCATGGACTGTAGCCCACCAGGCTCCTCTGTCCACGGAAGCGTCCAGACAAGAATACCGGAGTGGGTTGCCATTTCCTCCTCCAAGAGATCTTCCGGCCCGAGGGATTGAACCTGGGTTTCCTGTGTTGCAGAGAAATTCTTTAACATCCGTGCCACCAAGGAAGCCCATAGGCTTCTTTAGGATTAAACTATATATTTAATTGTGTAATTAGCCGTGTAATATTTGTCTCCAATGGACCTATATTGTTTACTACCGAATGCCCAGCACCTGTGTACATATAAACATGTGCATACATGTCCACTCATTCATATCAATATACAGTGCATGTTATACCTGCAGGGCACTCTGTACATTATATATGCATAGATATATTTTTTCCTGTGGAGAAGAATGGTTACTTTCCCAAGATTCTCAAAGGATTCAGTGGTCTGAAAAAGTGAAGTATTGGACTATAGGAATTGATACAGTGAAATGAATACTCAGCCTAGATGGTATCATTAAACATTAAAGATGTTCACTTTCCAATCTCAAACTGCATTTGACTATTTGGACATATAAGATATTATATATAGCCCTGAACAAGCATTTAAAATTACTGCATTGTCTATAGAACATAAAATTCATTTTAAAAATGGTTATCTGTGTTGGGATATACTAACATAGTAGTGATATATGATGAACTGGGAATCAAACTACTATAAATCATGGAGGAATCTGCAAATTTTTCCTTATTTTTTTTTTTTCCTCCTAGTGTGTGATTGCTCCACTGGTTCAGGGTTCTTTTCAAATACTTCAAAATAATTTGATAACATAAAATTGAAATATAACTAAGACTAAAATGTTTCCAATTAAGGAAAGTGACACAGATTTTCATGTTTGTTCTTTTTAGGAATGTTTTAAAGGAAGTTGGGCAACTCACAAGTTACTGCATAAGAAAGCAAGTAAGTAAAGTTATGCATCTCTATACTGTTTTTCATAGAAGTGACTTCTTGCAGAAGACAAGAATTCTTCCAGCTCTGTAAGTGTGTATTTGAATGTTCTGACAGTATATAATCCCAGAGGCTAGAATTAGGACAATTTTGTGCTTTGTGGTATTCAATCCTGTAAGTAAAATGTGACTAATACCTTTGTTAATCTTGTATTGCATATGTACCCTGAAAACATGAGATGGTTGCTACGATAGTTGGATTGGCTTGAGCAGGACCAGACCATGTCCTGATCTTGGCGTCTGGTGCCCTCTCTCTCCTGTGCTTAAAGCATTTGGGTGTTGCAGGCAGGGGCACAGGAGCTCCATTTAATCAGATTGCTTTTGTTTTGCCTAGTGTCAGTTTCAATAGCTTTGTCTAACTCAGAATTGTATCGCTTTGTCTTTTTGGTGTTTTAATGTTATTACTCGTAGCCTGATGTTTACTTTTCTTTTTTGAAGTTCCTTTGCGAAACACCACAAACTGAAACTATTGGCTACTTGTTTAGCTATTGCTGTCAGCCACACTGGTCTATCACTGATTCAAGTCATCTTCCCTGCTTTGTCCACTCGCCCTATAAATGTAAGCCCTTAAGGTGGCTAGCTCAAGACAGCTCATCACAATTACTTGAAAATTGCCAAGGGCTTTTTGTTCTTACAGCATTGCCATCCTCATGGATGAAGGACCGGCAGACGGTACATGGTTCTTGGTATAAGTTGCTTTTTCAACGTAACTGTTTTTGGTATTTATATTTTTAAGAAATTTGCTGATTTAGTAAAGTTTGGTAGATTGTTTTATATTTATATACCTTCAAAATCTCATTGAGATCGATTTAACCACCATGTGAAGGAAAAGGAAATAAAAATTTAAAAAGACATTCTGTGGCTATATAAAGTGAAGTCTGCATTTAGTGGAAGTGCTAAGGCTATTGTGGGAGGAAATATGGTTAAAGATGAGGAAAAGTGATTGTGAGTAAATGAGTTTAAAAAAACATAAATTACAGGATTTGTTACCTCAGAGGATAGAGATAGGTTTAAATATGCCACTTTATTTTATTTACTCATACTTTAAACACTGTGCATCAGATGTGTTAGGCAATTTTAGAGCTCTTTGAGCCAATTATTAACATTTTATTACCCAGGAACTTCTGGAGGAAGGCATGGCAACCCACTCCAGTATTCTTGCCTTAAGAATCCCATGGACAGAGAAGCCTGGCTGGCTACAGTCCATGGGGTCACAAAGAGTCGGACATGAGTGAGCAACTTAGCGTGCACGCAGGCACCCAGGAACGTAAAGCATAGGGAACTGAAAGATTGAGGTGAAAGAGTATGCTACTAAAAGAACTTGAAGTGAGTCTCTTCTCCAGGTGTTTGCCAGCTCATTGAAGTGTGCTTGTTTCTTCAGTATTGGGTTTCTGAAGATAGAACTATTTTATTATGACTTATACTACAAGACAGTTAAGCAGCTGGTGTTCCCTAAGTAATTTTTACTGTATTAGGCTGAAACTACTTGTATTTTATGTATATCTCTGGAGTTTAGTGTGATGCCATGTTTCAGATTGTGCCCTCTTGGATCTGATGGGATTAGGTTCACTGGGTGAGCCTAATATTCTTAATCCCTTTGGGTGGTGTTGGATAGAGTCAGCCCTCAGCTGGCCAGTCCTGTGTTTTTCACACCCTAATAACCATAGTGGGTGACAGTCTAAGAAGAGGGGATGGTGTGGGGAAAGATGATCTCCAGAGCTAAGAGGAGTATTGAGAAAGGGAATAGAGGAAAAAAGAAATAAGAGATAGGGTTGGGCTGGGAAGCAACCAGGGTGGCTTAAAAGATAGCTCCTTAATCCAAGAAATTATAGTGAGATAACATAGCAAATAGTTATGTGTACTGATCTCTAATTAAAGATGACTGATTCGTATTTATGTTCATGTGGTATATTGGTCTGTAATTTGATTTTATATCTTTGACTGGATCTGGCATTAGAGTAATCCTGGACTCATAAAAAAAGGAAATGTCTCCTCCCCTTCTTTTTTCTGGAAGAGGTTGTATAGTATTGATATCATTTCTTCTGAAAATGTTTGCTAGAGTTCGCTAATGAGATAGTTTGCCCTTGGAGGAGTTTTCTTGGTTGCAGAAGTTAATGAGGCCTTAGGGAAGTTCCAAGTGTTAGTTAAAGAGCAACATTTATTTTTCACGTGTCCCAGGGAAGAAGACCACTTGGCTGTAACATCTTGAAAAGCCTGTAATGCTGATGCTTGGGTGCATTTTTCCTATGCATGCCTACTGCCAGAGTTTACGTAGTGTTAGCATTTGCCTTTGGTCTGACTTCACCTCTCAATACTGTATTAGTGTGCACTTTTACACTTACCACTAACACACTCAGTTTCTTTGTTGCCGATTTTCCTAAAGTAAAAAGGTGGATGTGTTTGACAAGTGTCTTTTGAATAGCTAAAAGTGTGATATAAAAACTCACTTACAAAAAGAGAGTCTCTATGGGAATTCTCTGGTGGTCCAGCTGGACACAGTGCTTTCGCTGCCGTGACTGGGGTTCAGTCCCTGGCTGGGGAACTAAGATCCCCACAAGCCACGTGGTGCAGCCAGAACAAACCAACCACCTCTAAATAACACTGTTTCTTCTACTCTTCTGCCATTCCAAGCTAGTGTGCTTGAGTTTTGGATTGTACAGGGAAGAGGTTAGGTAATATTTCAGAACTGGTTGCAGCAAGCTTTGTGAGCACGGATTACTCTAAGCCTCACCTCCATACTACCAAAATCATGGGTTTGTTGTGAGGGTTAAATGGGCAGTAATTAGTAAGTACTCAGCAGCCGTTTATCGGGAGAACTGAGTCAGGATTGTGGTCAGAAAATTCTCTCCCAGGCAGAGCTTAGATACGTGCAGTTTTTTTGTGAAAGCTGACTGGAGGAGGCCACGTGTTTTAGAGAAGAAGAATGCGATGTGTAATACTTGAGATCTGACCTTGTACGTATCGGGTACTCTCTGACACCACCTGCAGCTTACCTGGCCCTGTTGCATGGTGATGTTTGAAAGACAACTTACAGGTGTTTTTTTCTGCTGGCCTGTGCTTTCACAGTCTTTGTGAAAAGAGCAGTTAGTGTGCAGTTTTGTTACCAACCCCCAGTCTAATTCCTGTTTATTGGATTTCTGTTATGTGTTTAGGACTTAGGGTCTTAGATCAAATTTATCCTTAAATAGTTTAATTTATTTTGGAAGAATGACTTTCCCTAAGTAAATTATACCTAGAGATTAGAAAAGAACTTGCTATATATCATTCTTGTCTAGCTAGCTTTTGGGTTATAATGCTTATTTGAGGTCTGCTTTGAATTCTCTTGAAAATTGATTGTGGACAGTTCAGAATCCAGATCAGTAGGAAGCTTTGAAAGGTTTTACATCCTTCCTTTTCCCTGCACTCTCCCTTGGAGTATGTTAAAGCAAAAAGCCTGCATCTTCATTGCTATTCTGTGCTATATTTCTGGTGAAAATTATTCTTGAGTTTCATAATTCAGACAGAAGCACTTGGTGCTATCACAGCCAAAGCAGGTTATCAGGCCTGCATTTAAAACTATTTTCTATAATGTTTGGGTCGCTTCCCTGGTGGCTCAGACAGTAAAGTGTCTGTCTGCAGTGCAGGAGACCCGGGTTCAATCCCTGGGTCAGGAAGATCCTCTGGAGAAGGAAATGGCAACCCACTGCAGTACTCTTGTCTGGAAAATTCCATGGATGGAGGAGCCTGGTGGACTACAGTCCATGGGGTTGCGAAGAGTCAGATGCAACTGAACGACTTCACTTTCACTTCACTATAATGTTTAACCCCAGTGGCAATGAATAGAGTCCATTTTTGTCCTGGAATGAAAAACAGCTTTTCTATTGACATTAGCATTTACAGCTAATGTCTTTCTTGAGCTTCATAAGCTTATTCAGTAGCGTATTAGAGCTTTTCTTTCTCTTTTCTCTTCTTATTCTTTTCTATTCTTTTACTTCATATGTACTATTATAAATATATTTTCTTCCAAAATAATGTGAATGGATTGGTTGTATTTTTGCATTCTTGTCCAATTGCATGTCAAGGGTCTTTCACTCCTAAGTTGACCACGTGCTATGTGGAGAAAATACTCTACTAGTAAGCAGCATTTCCACATTTCTCTGCCCATGTGAACCAAACTTCCCCTGTTCCCTCATCTGTAAGATGAGAAAATGAGACTAGATTATCTTTCTCTGTTGTTGTTGATAACTTTAGTCACCATGCTGTACGTTATATTCCCAGGACTTGTTTATCACATGACTGGATTTTTGTACCTTTTGACTACCTTCACTCATTTCACCATTCCTCTTTGGCTTAAAATGTCTATTCTCCCATTTTGTATTTTAAACAGATCACTTAAAGGGGAGTTTTGTTTCTAAAATTATTTGAAGCCTGGCTTTTAAAACCTGTGATAGCATCACAGTAATCAGGAAAAGATTGGTATGCATTGAGAAGTATATAGGCTGTTACTTGGTGTGAGAGGGATTTGAATTCCTGCTGTTTAAAGTCTTGGGTTAGTAGTTCTGTTTTAGTTTGTAGATAGAGCAGTGTGCTCAGATACCATTTGAGGGTATGTTCTGTGTGAAAAAGATTTCAGGTGCATTTCAGTTAATGCAGCATTATATATTATTAACTAACCTGGTAGTGGGGTCTTTGGTTCTTACGTTTCTAATGAATTTTCAGTAACTTTTGATTGATTATTCCCTCCCCTTATCTTTGCCTTTTCCTACTCCCTTCTATTACCTACTTCCTTCTGTTACCTCTTTACTGAAAAAAAAGCAGACGATACTCATAAAATTTTCAAAGCAACTTAAAACGTTTACTTGACAGTCTGTCATCAGCTGAGTGAAAAGTTTTTTATTTTTTAAACTTTAAATTTGCTTTGGGATTATTTAGAATCTGTTCTTTTAGTGAAAACATAGAACCCATTCATAATGTCTGCCCTCAGCTGGGAAGTTTTGACTAGGCTCACATTTTATATTTCAAAAAACAGGCTTCCTGTAAATTGACATTGTAGAGAGAATGCATTTAGCATTTATTTGAGAAAAGGAGTTTGACCACGTGCTGTTCCTATTCAACATTGTATAAAAACTGACAATAGTTTGGGCTTTTTCTCCCAAGACACTTAGATCTTTCAGGAGTCAGAGGGTTATGGATAGAACAAGAACATAGTCTTTTGGGGATTCAGGTTAAGGTGGAAGTTTGCTTGATTTTGTGCCTGGGCTCTTTGGCTTGGCTTTCAAGTATGTGATTGTTAAAAGTTTGCTTCTGCTTAGTAGCTTGGGTGCTGAGGCATTTCTTTCTCTCATTCATCCATCCATCTCCCAGAAGATGAAAAGGCCAAGCGAGAAGTGTCTTCCTGGACTGTAGAAGGTGATATCAACACTGATCCATGGGCAGGTTATCGATATACTGGAAAACTCAGACCTCATTATCCACTGGTGAGTAAATAAGGTAATAAAAATTTAATATTTTTTTAAACCAGTCTTCATAATTTTCAGTTTCCTAAAAATGGTTTTTATAATTTGTATTCCAATTATAAATCATGTGATCAGGATTAAGGTTACATTCTAGCTTTTTAGCTTTCATGGTATGTTGTTTACAAGTTAGTAGGGATAATTGCCAGTCATGGATGAAGCAGAAGAAATTTTTGATTAAGGATCAAGACTTCCTTAATTTTTTTTTAAAAAATGAGGTAGAATAGATATTTTTAGGCCAGCATAATGGGAGTATATATTACTACTTTTCTAAAATTTTTTTACTGTGATATAGTTCTACTTTAATTTAGATAAGACTTTTCTGCTCCTCTTGCTCCTTCCTGTGTTTTTGGTGGACTGACTTCAGAGTCTTAACCTCAGAATTGATTTAAGTTGAAATTTGTCATTCTGAAATATTTAAATTCTTTTTACTGTTGTCTTTTTATTAAAGAAGTACATCTTTAATTTTTAAAATTTGGAAAAATATAAGAAAGTCTCTCTAATTGTAGTCTCCAGAGATAATAACCAGGAACATAACGGTGTACATTTGCTTCGAGACAACATTTCGTTATTGCTTTGGTTCACCGATTTGTTTGGAACAACACAGGCGCCTCCCTTGTCTGTGTGTAATCGTAGATCTTCAGTGCCCTCTGGCACTCTCTGTCGCTTACATATTCTGGGAAGGGGCATGACAGTAGCACCAGGAAAGTAAAGCTCGATCCTCACGAAGTAGATATGTTGTGATGTTTAAGATGTCCTGTAAAACTTTTTTTTTTTTTTTTCATTTAAATGAGATGAATGAACTTTTTTATTTGGTATTTATCCCCCCACTTTTATTTGTGTTGTTAGTAGATTTTAATAATGAAAGGTACTTTCACATTTGAATCGGATCCAGCTAACCTCTTTGTTGTTTTCAGATGCCAACAAGGCCAGTGCCAAGTTATATTCAAAGACCAGATTATGCTGATCACCCTTTAGGTAAATTCTGCTCTGCTGTTTCTTCATATTTTCAGTTTATGAGCTTGATGACTGCTACCAAAAAAAAGAGTCCTTTTTTAGTAGAAAATTTTCATTGCTGCATTTCTGATTTTTTTTTCAACATAAACTAGGATATTTGAATTAAAAATTCTTTCCTACACTAGAAATCTAGTCAATTCCAAAGGCATTGTTTATATAGCTGTTAAAGGCTACATCCAACATAATACTGTATTTTGTGTTGTTATATCAAAGTCTAGCTTTTAAAAAAAAGTTATTTTAACATGGTCTCCTGCATTAATTAAATAATACCTGTTTAGATAAAAGCAGATGGTGGAGGCTCTGAGTGCATGCCTAACTAAGGATTCTGTAGTGTAGCAGTAATAGAAGTAGTAGTAATGGGATGATAATAATAGTAATAGTGATGCTGATGATTCTATAATCGATACTTATTTTTTCATAACTGTGTGTCAAGCATTGTGTGAACTTGTTTACGTGTATTACTCCATTTTATACCTTGCGCATTCCTGTGGTGGGTTTTACTGTCTTCTCCATTTTATAGTTAATTATAGTGAGACATAGAGAAGATAGGTAATTTGCAGCCTGGTGGTGGTTTAGTCGAGAAGCCGTGTCCATCTCTTGCAACCCCATGGACTGTAGCCTACCAGGCTCCTCTGTCCATGGAACTTTCCCAGGTGAGAATACTGGAATGGGTTGCCATTTCCTACTCCAGGGGATCTTCTCTCCCCAGGGATTGAACATCAGTCTCCTGCATTGTAGGCAGATTCTTAACACTGAGCCACCAGGGATACCCAATCCGCAGCATAGGTTCTGTGAAATTACTGAGTTTGCATGTCAAAAATGGTTGAATATCAGCATTTTCATGTGGTTTAACCTACTAAACTAAGCGACTGTTGCTTTTCTTCTCTAAGAAAAAAAGGAACTGTATTAAGGTCTGATGAATCTAATTTGAAAATGTAATTGAACGCCATTGTTTCAGATAAATTGAAGGGAAAGAGTGAATGATAGAATGCTGTTGAGGATGCATAATTTTATCACAGTGTATTTCATAGTCTAGAGTAGAGTTTCAAATTGTACCTTGGAAAAGTATGCAGATAAGGACTTCTCTGGTGGTCCAGTGGCTAAGACTCTGCCCCCAGTGTAGAGTGACAGGGTGCAGTGCCGGGTCAGGGAACTAGATCCCACAGGCTGCAGCTGAAGTGCCTGTGCTACCCCCCACCCCCCAAAATACAGCAACAAAAAAGGACATAGAGAAGGTAAATTCTGGTGGGATAAAATGTTATGAGGGAAAAGTGAGTACGTTTCCCCAGAAATAATCACTGTTAATGATTTCTTGCAGAACTTTTCAGCACTCTGTTGTGCACACACACGTTAGCACCCTCTCCATCCAATTATACAAAAAACGAACAAGCACATACACCTTTCACCTTGAGTTACTGTATTTTATGTTGTAAATATTCCATGTAAGTTCACATAAAACCATTTGTTTTTAATGAGTGAAGTGTTCCACTGTGTGTACGTGTTATAATTTATTAAGCCAGACTCCTATTAATTTATTTCTAGGTTTTTTTCCAGTTTATTTCTAGATTATTTCTAGGTTTTATTTCTGCCAGTTTGACCACAGGAACTGTTCTTGGGCACCCTGTTCATGTGCATCTTTGTGCACATGTCGAGAATATTTCTATAAGCGAATTGTCTAAAGTAAAACAGCTAAATCACAGGATACATGCATTTAAAATTTTTTGAGAGATAATTACAAATCTCAGTGATTCTTCAGTTAAAGACATGTGAGACTCTATTCTATCTTCCTCGATCTGTGCTGATCTGAAAGATGAAAAATGATACTTTGCATTTATTTTAATTTTCATTTTTAAGTTATGAGTAAGGTTGAGCATCTCTTTACTTTTATTTTATTTATTTATTGGGCTGTGCCAGGTCTTAGTTGCAGCATGTGGGGTCTAGTTGGCCTGACCAGGAATTGAACCTCGGCCCCCTGTATTGGGAACTCAAAGTCTTAGCCACTGGACCAGCAGGGAAGTCCCCATCTCTTTACTTTAAAAAATCATTTGTATTTTTCCTTTTGAACTGTCTATTCGTATCCTTAGCCTTCTTTCCCCCTTCTCAGATTACTTAGTTTTTTCCATACTGACTTATAAACATTCTTTCTATATTGAGGAAGATAATCTCTTGATGTACTATAAAATGTTTTCTCCCAAGCAGATAGTTACATTTTTGTCTTTGTTTATAACATTACATTTATGACAAACTTTCAACATTATTTTGTAGGAAAATTTGTCTGTTTTCTTTTAATGTATTTATGGCTTAATAACCTACAAAGACCTTTTTGGTTCAGAGATAATAAAAATATTTTCCTATGATTTCTTAATTCTGTGATTTTACTCTTTTTGTGTGTGTGATAAAAATTTGGGCCCATATGAAACTTATTTATTATTAGGAGTGAAGTAGGGCTGCAACTTAATTTTTTCCCAGAAGAATATCTGGTTGTCACATCACTGGTTGTTTTTAAAAATCAGTCTTTTTCTTACTGATTTAAAATGTAACCTATATCACTGTATTATATTTTCATATATCTTTGGGTCTATTTCTGGCTTCTGTTCTGTTTCATTAACCCATTTGTCTAAACATATGCCATCACCAAACTCTTAATTATTTTAGCTATAGAGTGTTTTACCCGCTCCAGTGTTATTGCCTGGAGAATCCCAGGGACAGGGGAGCCTGTGGGCTGCTGTCTATGGGGTTGCACAGAGTCGGACATGACTGAGGCGACTTAGCAGCAGCAGCAACATAGAGTGTTTTAATATTTGGTAGGCCTTGTTGCGCCCATCTTTCCTCTTCTTCAGAATTTTCCCGACTCTTCTTGCATGTTTGTTTTTCTATGTGAAATTTAGGATCAGCTTGTCTGGTTTCTAAAAATGTCCTATTACCATTTTTTATGGGGATAGTATTAAATTTATAGACTAACTTTGGAAGAATTGACACTTTTACAGTATTGAGTCTTCCTATCCAAGAACAGGGTATGTTTTTCTATTTTATTTAAATCTCCTTTATGTCTTTCAATGGTATTTTAAAATTTTCTTTGTTAGGTTCTTTTAACATTAAGTTATTCCTGGATATTTTATCTTTTTAAGTTATTCTTGTGAATATAGTATCTTCTGTATTTTTTGATTTGTTGTTTTCATAGCTCAGTTGGTAAAGAATCTGCCTGCAATGCAGGAGACCCTGGTTCAATTCCTGGGTTGGGAAGATCCCCTGGAGAAGGGATAGGCTACCCAGTCCAGTATTCTTGGGCTTCCCTTGTGGCTCAGCTGGTAAAGAATCTGCCTGCGGTGGGGGATACGTGGGTTTGATCCCTGAGTTGGGAAGATCTCCTGGAGAAGGGAACGGCTACTCATTCCAGTATTCTGGCCTGGAGAATTCCATGGACTGTATAGTGCATGGGATCGCAAAGAGTTAGACATGACTGAGCAACTTTCACTTTCACTTTGTGTATGGCAGAGTTATTGATTTTTATATTTTATAATCTGCCAACTTGCTGAATTCTTACTTCCAGTTATTTTCCAGGTATTCCCTTGTTCTAGGGATATATAATCATATCTGAAATTAATAAAGATTTTGTCCTTTTCTTTCTAAGTTTATATGTCTTATTTCTTTCTCTAGTTAAGTACATCTGCAGTATTGTCAGAACAGTGCTAACAATACTAGTGCTGATAGTGGGCATTCCATGATGTTGGTTCTTGGCTTGAGATTTGTATTTATCATGTAAAGGTGGTAGCTGGCTGTGTTACCAGAGCTATCTTTGTAGATGATCATTTATTTTCCATTCTTTAATCTATGACTATGACAAGTTATACTGATAGTTGATATTGAATTATACCTGTCTTTCCAATATGAATTTCACTCAATTCGTGGTGTACCATGTGTTTTTGGATTTTGCTAGATAATATTTTATTTGAGATTTTTATATCAGCATTTATAAAGAGTAGTTTATGGTTATAGTCTTTTTGTCAGATTTTGAAATTATTATTACACTAGCTTTAATGCTTTTCAGTATATGAATAAATTAAGCTGATTTTATTAGTGAAAATTCTTAGGGCAATATTTTTCAAACTTTTTTTGATTGTGAACCAGAGTGAGAACTGTATTTTATAACATAATCTGTATATATGTGTGTGTATAAATTAATAGCCAAACATTTCACAACAGCCTGTATATAGTCTATTTTCTATTCAGTTTATTTACTTTAAAAAAATGTTAAGTCATAGTCCTCTAATAGCCACTAAATGATCTCAAGTTGCAGTTTGAAAAACACTGACTTAGGTTCCAGTTTTAAAAAATAAATGAGTGTAATTAATTCATCAGTTGTTGATATATGCTTGCTACATAGGAGATGATCATGAAAGCAGATATAGATTAATTATATGGTGCTATTCAAAAGTAAATCATTTATTGACCTTATTAACACACTGCCTGTCAGATAATAAATAGGCCATCTTGACTGATTTCTAATAAATCTGAAAATTTGTTCTTTAGAATTCTTCCTTCAGTTTGTTTAGCAAATTTCATGTTGAAAGTATTTTTTCAGAAACCCTGACCTGGACCCTCTCATATTATGAGATACCATTGTGTGAAATAGACTTGACTATTATTTTATCATTGGGGAGTAATTATGCTTTTATATACTACACCTTTTTGTTTATTTTGGTTTTACTTAGTGATTTTCTTTTCCAGGAATGTCCGAATCTGAGCAAGCTCTTAAAGGTACTTCTCAAATTAAGTTACTCTCATCTGAAGATATAGAAGGGATGCGGCTCGTATGTAGGGTAAGAGTTTTCCCCTCCTCCTAGGATAGGACTTGTTAAAGTAGTTACAACACATGAAGTCAATGATTTGTGCTTGTACAAGGGTGGCAAATGTTACACAGTAACATTATTATTTTTTTTTGAAAAAAGTTTTTTTATTAAGGTATAGTTGATTTACAATGTTGTATTTCTGCTGTACATCTAAGTGATTCAGTTATGAATACATTCTTTTTTATATTCTTTTCCATTATGTTTGTTCCAGGATATTGAATATAGTTTCCTGTACAATGCAGTAGGACCCTGTTCTCCATCCATTCTTTATGTAATAGTTATTTGCTATGGTTCTTTGATGAAAATCATTTATCTCTCGTTTTATTTCCCTACCTTTCTTTCTCCATTGTAGAATTGTGAGAAGCCTCAAACTTCATCACTTGATTATTGTTTAGATTACTTAAGAAGTACATTTTCACATAGAAATCAGTCAAGTGTACAAATTAAACTATTTGCTATCTAGCCCAATTTTATTTATATGTTTACACAGACATACATACACATTTATTAATGGGTATTAAAAATACATTAGAAATACATGTAAATAGTTATAAAAATTCAGGATTATAGTATTCAAGATGAGATTCATTTTGTCAGTATCCTGAAAATCTAAGTTAGTACAGAGGGTACAGGTTTCTAATGCTACTTCATTTCTTCTCTAATGTATGAAGTGTTTCTCTTTTACAGCTTGCTAGAGAAGTATTGGACATTGCCGCTGGGATGATTAAACCAGGTGTAACTACTGAAGAAATAGATCATGCTGTACACTTAGTAAGAATTTTACTTTTATGCTTTGAGAAATTTTTTTATACTGTTAGATGTCTTAGACTTATAAATAAAGTAAACCTAAGTTCTGAATATCTACACTTGGCTAAAAACTAATTAAAAGCAAATTTTTCACTTTGTTTCAAATATAAAAAGTATTCAACAGACATTATCCCATCTGTAAGTATCTGATATTTGGGTCTGAGGTAAGCCTGAAATACCTTGTTTCTGAAACCTCACATTTCATAACATTTTAGTTTAGCTTTTACAAGATGATTAATTTTATTAGTACTTTAGCTAAATCATGTTACCGCGTGTGTCAAATATTCTGAAGTCAAAAAGAATATAACTTCTGAAACTAGTGGTAAAAAGTGTTCCCTTTTTTAATCTATTTACAATAACAAGGCTACAAAGAGACCAGATACATGCTTGTAGTAAATATAGTATCAGTTCAGTTCATTCGCTCAGTCGTGTCTGACTCTTTGCGACCCCATGAATCGCAGCACGCCAGGCCTCCCGGTCCATCACCAACTCCCGGAGTTCACTCAAACTCACGTCTATTGAGTCGGCAATGCCATCCAGCCATCTCATCCTCTGTTGTCCCCCTCTCCTCCTGCCCCCAATCCCTCCCAGCATCAGGGTCTTTTCCAACTCCGCATGAGGTGGCCAAGGTAGTGACGTTTCAGCTGCAGCATCAGTCCTTCCAATGAACACCCAGGACTGATCTCCTTTGGATGGACTGGTTGGATCTCCTTGCAGTCCAAGGAACTCTCAAGAGTCTTCTTCAACACCACAGTTCAAAAGCATCAATTCTTCGGCGCTCAGTTTTCTTCACAGTCCAACTCTCACATCCATACATGACCACTGGAAATATAGTATAGGGATATTAAAAAAATTTGTTTTTAATATAGCTTTTTGACTGTGCTGGGTCTTTGATGCTGAGCACAGGCCTTCTTTAGTTCTGGCGGGCAGGAGGCTACTCTGTGCGCACACGGGCTTCCTGCTGCGGTGGCTTCTCTCGTGGAGCTCAGACTCTAGCCGTGCAGGCTCAGTAGTTGTGGCACATGGGTTCACTTGTCTCATGGCATGTGGGATCCTCCCGGACCAGTGATCGAACTTATGTCCCCTGCATGGGCAGGTAGATTCCTAACCGCTAAACCACTGGGGAAGTCGAGGTATACTTTTAAAAGGGAGATTGCTTATCCACCAAGGAGAGACCTTAAAAGCCCTGTAGTAGATGAGTGCCCACATGATATGGTCAGGTTGTTCATAACAGAAGAGCAGTAACTAGTTACTAAATTGCATGGAAGGCTAATTAAACCTGCTCTCATAACCAAACAAATGCAAGTCATAAAACCTTCTGTATTAGGAAGCATTTTAAAGATATTTATGTCCGTTACTTCTGTGAAGGTGGTGAAACTGGTACTCTTTTTTTCATGGTGATGGTATTTAAATCAGCACTATCCTTTTGGAAAGGTATTTGACAGTGTGTCTTGAGCTATAAAAATGTCTATAACATTTTTTTATTTGAAATTATAAATCCCAGTTTGGGAGTATTCAATATATTATAAATTCCATGAACAACATGGATTTGAGCTGCATGGGTCTTATATGTGAATTTTTATTTTCTCTTATTTTTAAAATATTTTCTCTAGCTTACTTTATTGTAAGAATGCATTATATAATACATATAACATACAAAGTATGTGTTAATTTCTGTTTTTGGTAAGATCAGCCGTAGTGTGTTAGTAAAATTTGGCGGGCAGTCAAGTTGTATGTGGGTTTTGGACTAGGCAGGGAGGGGATCATTGTGCCCACTCACTGCCCCCGCCCCCACCCACCGTGGCCCAGGGTTGTATATGGTTATGCACCATAGCAGTTTGAATGCTTCCTATGGGCCAGGCACTTTTTTGTGGTTCTTCTACCAACTCTTCTCATCTCCTAACAACTCTAAGGCAGGCACTCCTCTCATCTCTATTTTGTAGATTAGGAAACTGAGGCAGTGAGAGGTTAAGTTGCCCAGGGCTATTCAACTTAAAAGTAACGGAGCTGGCATTGTCGGTCAATGCAATCTGCTTCTATGTGTTCTGAACCACTGTGTGTCCTGCTGTGAGAACTAGAGAAGCAGATTGCTAAAGGAAGATGATGGGCATGTAGTTACTGGTTATATTTATAGTTGAGAAAGCTAAATTTTCAGTAATAGTAGAATTACTAGTAAAATTACAGTACATTTCACAAGCTGTATTTTAGGCAGCTGTTTAAAAATTACTACTCTGAAGATTAACTGTGCACATTAATATTTACTTTAATATATTTTTCATAAGGAGTTGGTAATTCTAAAGTCTTCATATAGTGACATTTATGTATGTTTGTAAATATTTTAATGTGTGAATTTGCTTTTCTTTTGTAATTATCAGTAAAGTGGTTTGCTGACTGTTAGAGACCCTACTGTTTGATATTAAAGGTAGTATCTATTATTATTTCTAAAACAAAATATTAAATGGATTTTTCATTAGGAACATCTGTACAACAAGTTTTTCCACATTTTTCAGATTTAAACATCTGATTAATTGCATGTATACTAGCTTTTTCTTTTGCACATTCCAAATTACTCTATTTTTAATTTATTATAGGCATGCATTGCAAGAAATTGCTATCCTTCACCCCTGAATTATTATAATTTCCCGAAGTCTTGTTGTACTTCAGTGAATGAAGTGATTTGCCATGGAATTCCAGACAGACGGCCCTTGCAAGAAGGTGATATTGTTAATGGTAAGAAATGTTGTTGCTGTGAGCTAAGAAACAAGGTTTTTGGAGTCTGATAGTGACTTGCCTCTTCTTCACTTGTCTTTAACTTATTTTTTTCATATTTAAAACTTAAATTTAAAATCTCTGGAAACCTATTTTGTGATTTTCAGTTAACTGCTTTCAAGATACTTCTAGTATAATGTGTTTGTTACAAGTTCTTTAATGCAGAACTTTAATATGTGACTGGTAAATGGAGGATGTCAATGGAATGTGGAACTAATAATTGATTCAGGTGGGATTGTTTTCTTACTCTTTTTAGTCCACTATTACAGATAAACAGAATATGTAATATGTGAAGAGAATGGTAATATGTGAAGACCTTAAGAAAAAAGGCTCAAAAGTCTGCAGAAGTACTGTCCTTGATGTTAAGAAGTTTCGAAAGTGGCTTTAGGGACCACTGTGTTCAGCTGTTTTGGGAAACTGCGAGTGCAGAGAAAGAAGCTGCCAAGACGGTTCCCTCTGTAATTAAAAAATAAATTGATGAGTTAGGCTCCCCTCAATGATATTTTTAATATTGATGAACTTGGTTTCTTTAATAATCAGATACCTCAAGTGTTAAAGGCTTTAGAGAGTGGACCAACTATGATGCTGGCTGTGAATGGTAGTGGAGACTTGACTGACACTATGAATTGTTTTTGCTGCAGTTGGAGTATCAGTTTATAAAACTCCCTAGATTTTGAGGGGTCTGCCCAATACTAATCTACATAAAAGCTCTATTTTTTTTTTGCATGCATATTATGTGAGGTTTTTCAGGAATGTGTGTGTTGCGCTAGAGCCAGTACACCTATACTGGGATATTATAACTTGATTGAAGATTTATGGTTTAAAAATACTAATTCAATGTGCTCTCGAGGATACATTTAGCTTAGTGTAGCTTAGTGGTATAGTAGTAATCTGTATTTTTAAAGATGAAGACAAAGAGAAGTATGAATAGTCACAAATAAGTGAAAGGCAAATGAGTTTTTGAAAAATAATTGTAAAACGGTGAAAATGTTTCTGTTTATTGATTGACTAGGATGAGGAAAAACTTGTTAAAGATAATGAGAGAAAGCAGTACTTTCTGTTTGATGTCACGGTGTGGCAGAGTCTTTTGATTAATGTTATTAACTTGGGTTATTGATCTTGCTGGAATGTATCCTGGGGGATACATTATTCTTTTGCCGTAAACGATCTAATCGCTGCTCTGAGAGCATTGAATCCCACTGTCTGGCTTGCGCTGTGTGACCATGGACCTGTCCTCTACAGTGAGTTTAGGTGCATTATAGACAAGAAATATTTATTGGGTGTTATTTATTCATTGGTGTTGCTTAGAAGTTATCTTTTTCATGAACCTGCTTGATTCTGTCGTGTCGGCAAAATTTGAATTTTGAGATGAAAACGAATGTGGTCTTTCAAATTTGCATATTCTTTTGCAGTGGACATCACTCTTTATCGGAATGGTTATCATGGGGACCTGAATGAGACATTTTTTGTTGGCGATGTGGATGAGGGAGCTCGGAGACTGGTTCAGACCACGTATGAGTGCCTGATGCAAGCCATTGACGCAGGTGAGGCTCAGGGCTGGGCACCCGCTGAAGCTTCTGAGTAGTGTGGGCCTCGAGTGACCTGTCATTGCACCGTGCATGCCCTGTCCCTTCCAGCTGTGCTTCGCCCTACCTGAGTTAGCTTTGGGTTTGGCAGCAGTAGGTTTCAAGATGACTTGAGAATCCCTTGATGAAGATGGACTGGATTATTGCTTATTCCTTTGTCTCTTCTCTGATTTATCTTCCTTTTCATTCACTGATAAATGGGGAAGAATGTGTGGATAGTTCTGGACTGTAACTTTTCTTCTACTTTTTAATTCTTTCATAAGTGTTCTGTTCTCTTATAAAAAAAAACTATAAGACTACATCAGATTATGAGAGGAAAACATGAGTGATTTTCCTTTATACTTGCCTTCCCTTTTTTTTTTTTTAATCTCTCTTTTCTAGAGATGTCCATTTTTAACATTTAGGGTTTTTTTTCTCCATAGTACATTATTATACATAACTGTATATATGTGTTTAGTTAGGTTAAATGGAATCATAATATTTGTAGTATTCTGTAATTTAGTTCCTTTTCAGCTAATAATATCTTAGAGATCTGTCCATATTAGAATATGTACATACCTGCATGCATAAATCTACCCATCCTTCTCATTGCTTTATATTTTATTCCACAGTATAAAAATGTCTACAACTGTTCCCCTACTGGATTTTAGTGTTTTCCAGATGTCTTGCTATTATGGTGAATAATGTCTTTGGTGAGGTGTATTTCTGTGGGATTTTTCTCAGACTGTGTCTGTTTCTGTTCATACAAGCAGTTCATCCACGGTTTTTAAAAAGTTATGCAATATCTTGTGAGGAAAGAGAAAGAAAGGCTTGTTGCAAATGTAAACAGACTATTAGAAGGACAGTTTGAGGGCCAACAACTCTTCAGGTGGAACCCATAGCATTTCAGCATTATTGGTCAGTGTATTATCCAGCCCTGCCCCCACCACTAAATAGATCTGATGTATCATCTACGCTGTATACATCACTGTATACAGGACAGCGTTCTTAGGCAAATAGAGGAGATGGTGTAATTTTTACTAACTTAATAAAATCAGAGGAATGAAAAATGAAAGCACGTGATTATTTTTATATGTCAGTATGTGAGATTTTCCTTTCCTTTTAATTCACTGTTGATTATACTTGAAAATTTTGATATTCACGGTGGTATTGTGAGATGAGAACTTTAATATTTACTATCTTATTTCAGAAGCTTTAGGTTTAAATAATATTTAGAGTTTCTGTGTTCAATATTTATATTCCTTTTGCTTCTCTATGAGTTGACCGAAATAACCAGATAGCTGGAATGTTGTTTTACGAAGTCACAGGAATGAAACTTGCTAAGGAACTAAAATCTTTAGAACAGTAGACAACCAAGAGAAGAAGTTGCCTAATCTCTGGAAAGTGCTGTTAATTCCTATGTATGGATCATTCCTGCCTGTTGTTTTCTGATAATTTGCCCACCCTGGTTCAGAGCTGTGGAGAGTTGGACCAACTGTGAAATAAGCTTTCCAGAATAGGGCTCCTCAGCCTGCACGTTTGTGGCATTTTGAGTCTGATGATGCTCTGTCGTGGGGGCCTGTCCTGTGTACCATAGAATGCTTAGTAGCATGCCTGGTCTCTATTCACTGGAGGCCGGTGTTGTGACAGCCAAAAAAATGTCTCTAGATTCTATGAAGTGTATCCCTGGGATCAGAATTGCCTCTGGCTTGAGAATTAGGGAGAAGGTCTCCATTCTCACACTGCATCATTATTGTTGAACAGGTAATTCCTTTATTGTAAGTGCAGTATAGGTTAAAATTTTGCTTTCCTCCCTGCTGACTGGGGCTGGTAAGAAGGCTTGGGTGGAAATGCAAGAAAATCATTATGCAAGTCAGCACGTTCCTCAGAAATCATTAATCTCCCCCGCCCCACCTCCCAATAAAAAAATAACCAAGCTGGTCCAAGAGCAAGTAAATGTTACGAAAATGATTCCTTAAGCCATTTGCTCAGAAATGTGATTGGCTGGAGAGGACATGGTACGTCTGAACCCAGGTTGGAACCTCTTTCTCAGCCAGCAGAGAAAGAGACAGTAGGGAGGAGGGACCCCCAGTACCGTGGCTGGACCCCCCACGAGTCTGGCAGAGCCCAAATCCTGGGGTCTCAGTGCTAGGAGAGCCGTAGCAGCAGTAAGAACCACTTCTTCTGGTTTTTATTTAAACAATGGTAAAAGTCATAAAAAGTAAACAGGGCAGGAAGTACATAGTGAGAAGTACCTTTCTACATCCTACTCCCAAGATTTTCTTGAGAGGCAAATGAACAATTTGAGAACTACTTATACGAGGATAAAGATGCCCAGGGGAAGCGATTCTTTGAAAAGTCGACCAGACTGAAACTAAAGACAAGACAGTTTCCTTTATGGGTGTTCCTTTTTCTCCTGATGCTCTTTATTCTCGGATCTCTCCTGCTCACTTTAATGGAAAGCCCACTGACCTAAGAGAAGGCGCGGAAGAGAAGTGTGTTTTCCAATCTCTTTGTTTGTTCAGAGAGCAAGTGGCGCCGCTCCCAGCCCCTGACTGCTGCACAGACCGTCCTCTTGCAAACCAGGTGCTGCTGGCTTGACTCTCAGCCTCATTGTTTCCAGGCAGTCTAACCTCTCTGAGCTTTGGTTTCCTCATCTTGAAAGTCTTATGTGCAGGCGTGTAAAACCTTCAGAATGGTTCCTGGCATAGATAGTGATTGCTTAGTAATTATCAGTTATTCTTTCTCTTTGCCACGAGTCTTCTCTTTTCCTTTCAGTAAAGCCTGGTGTTCGATACAGAGAACTGGGAAACATTATCCAGAAGCACGCACAAGCAAATGGATTTTCAGTTGTTCGAAGTTACTGTGGGCATGGAATCCACAAGCTTTTTCATACAGCCCCCAATGTACCCCACTACGCCAGTAAGTACTGTCCAAAGAGTTTGTATTGGCTGACTGTTTATTTTGCAGATATTTTTTCCCACTGTTTTGTATCTATTAAAATAATCTATTAGCTGTTATAAATAGCTCCCCAAAATGTGTATACTCTGCACATACCTTGCTCACAATAGTCCAGAGCCTGTGTGTTTGGTCCCTGTGGGGGCGGGTGGAACAGTTACTCTTTGATGCAGGCACTTGTCACTTTCAACACGTAGCTTTCAGGATCACTTTGGGGGTTCCTTTTCTGATCTTAAAGACATTGGGGAGGAGGGGAGAAGCATGGAGGGGTATGCTTGGGAGGTTTTAGTGGGCCAACAAGGACTTGGCACAAATCACTCACATTTACTTTTCATTGGCAGGAATTCAGTTATATGGCTACACTAACTGCAAGGCAGGTAGGGAAATGTGATCTAGCTGAGTACTCTGGAAGAAAAGGAAAACAGTAATTTTGGTGAACAGCCAACACTCCCTGCCACATATATTCTGACTCCTTAGATGAAACTGATTCCGCTAAGTTTGATTTGAGTTCTTAATACATGTCAGATACTATGCTCTTTGTTGGTGTAAATAGAGGAGAATAGACAAAGTATCCTTTCCTCAAATTGAGTGCTGTCTGATAGATTAACAAGGAAGTGTTGGATGATTAGTCTACAGAACCTTTTCTCTTGAAGAGATAAGACACACGGGAGTAAGTTTGTTATTTAGTGCTGGAAATGAAAGCTATCCACATGAGGTAACATAAGGAATTTAATAAATATAGAGGAGCCACTGCTGTGTAGAGACTTTCATGTACCTTCTTGGGCTTAGGTTTGCTCATACATACAATATCAGGGAATGGTACCTACTCTAGAACTGTTCCTGGAATTAAGTGAAATCTTGCTTGGAAAGCACTTAAAGTTAACTTTTAGAATGAAGATGATGGTGATGATTTATGTTATCTCATTTTTTACATCACGACTCTGAATAATTTCCTAGCTCTATTTTTAAAAAAACAGAGTCTGTGCTTAGGGAACTGATTTACTTAAGTCCACACAAACTAGTGAATAAATGTCAAGAGTAGGATTGGTACCTGGGTTCTGTCTGCCTTTTTAGAAACTTGGTGCCTAGTAAGGGTGTAAGCAGTTTGGTGCTGAGTCTTGTGGGAGAAATAAAGAATGAGATTTTGGTTTGCTGGAGATGAGAAAGAGCATTCCATATGGAGCTGCTGCTGCTGCTGCTGCTGAGTCGCCTCAGTCGTGTCCGACTCTGTGCGACCTCAGAGACGGCAGCCCACCAGGCTCCCCCGTCCCTGGGATTCTCCAGGCAAGAACACGTGGGTTGCCGTTTCCTTCTCCAATGCATGAAAGTGAAAAGTGAAAGGGAAGTCTCTCAGTTGTGTCCGACTCTTAGCGACCCCATGAACTGCAGCCCACCAGGCTCTTCCATCCATGGGATTTTCCAGGCAAGGGTGGGGAAACATGAATAGGTGCTTCAGGTTGACAGACTGAACAGAGACAAGGTAAGCTTAGGCTAAGAGTTACATGTGAGCTAGAAATGGGCAGTGCCCGATGGAAGATATCTGACTTTATTTTTAAGGAATTGCAGAAGATTTTTTGGCAGGAGAATGGCAAGGTGAAATTGTTACTTTGAGAAGATAAATTTACCAGTGGTGTCTGGGATGTATTGCAGGTGTGAGCCAGCCGGGCTTGTCAGCCTAATGCACAGTTGTTTCCGTAAATCCAGGTGTGAGGTGGTAAAATCCAAGATATCGGTAGTTGCGACGAGAAGGGGAAATGAGTGAAAAACCTCTCAACAGGAGAAGCTAGAGAAGTCACTTAAACACAGCATTTGACATAAATCAATAAGCATTTATTAGCAGACCACAGGGTCCTTTTTATTTCAGCTGGAATTGTGCGCAAAGTAAAAGCTAGCAATAGATGATAAATAAGCAGCCGACTTTGTTCCTTCCTGCTCAGCCCTTGGTCACCTGTTGTGCATTCCCTTTAACAGAGTGGCAGTGGCTCTTCCGAGAACAGTGCTGTGTGCTACACGTGTGCATGCGTGTGGAAAAAGTGTGGGCAAGGGAGAGAATGAGAAAAGCACCCTTACTTGCAGAGGTAACACTCAGATTTAGGGATGGATTATATGAAGAGAGGCTTTACTTATCAATGTTAATTTTTATTAGGATATAGTGGGTTTATGGTGTTGTGCTAGTTTCGAGTGTACAGCAAAGTGACTCAGTTAATGTTTAGTCGCTAAGTCGTGTCTGACTCTCTTGCAAGCCCATGGACTGTAGCCTGCCAGGCTCCTCTGTCCAGAATACTGGAGTGGGTTGCCATCTCCTTCTCCAGGGGATCTTCCTGACCCAGGGATCAAACTGGCATCTCCTGCTGGGCAGGCGGATTCTTTACCATTGAGCCCCCAAGACAACAGTAAAGTGAATCAGTTATAGATATGCATATATCCACTCATTTTTAAGATTCTTTGCCCATGTAGGTCGTTACAGAGCATTGAGTAGAGTTCTCTGTGCTGTGAAGTAGATTCTTACTAGCTGTCTGTTTATGTGTAGTAGTGGGTATATGTCATGAAGAGAGATTTTTTCCAAGGAAATAAAATTTATGGGAGAAGGAGATACGGGTCAGTGATGATAGTGTCAGCACAGTATGGCCCCACTGATATATACAAGATATGCCTCTTGAGTTTCATGTTAAGCTGCTTAATTAGAAATAAACAATTCTGAAAAAAGAAACAAGGACCCATGTATACTTCATTTCATCCACTTTGCTGTATTTATGAAAAGTCAAGTGTTAATCGGGTTAAAATATGTTGTGGTCTCTTCAGGGAAGCAGTAAAGGAAGCTACTGGAGTCTTTGTATAGCAGAGGCTTTTGAATATAATGATCCCTTCTTTGACTTGTAACTCTATTCCTAAGCAACTGAGTGTGAAACCAGGAAATTGTGTAACTTCCCTCCACGTCCTGTATAAAAGAGGTCTTTGTTAAGAGCGCTTATGTGCTTCCTTACCATTATGGTTTGGAAGTAAAGGTGATACTGCCCTACGAGAATATAGATCACGGTCATGCTGTGAGGCAGACAGCAGAGCAGTTGGACGTTTTGGGGAAAGTACTCAGCAGTATTATCTGCTCTGGTGTAGACACTCGGAGGGTGTGGTTTTGTTGAGTGAGCTGTGTTGAGAAACTGAAACCATGAGCCAAAGTGAGCTGGGAATTGTAACTTCTTGAACAGTGAATCAGCGACAGGAACAGGAGTGGAACTTGGATTCTCTTCATCAGCACTGTCCAGAGAAGTTATATTTGAGGCACATATGTAATACTAAGGACTTTTCTGGTAGCTCAGACGGGAAAGCGGCTGCCTACAGTGTGGACGGAGGAGCCTGGTAGCCTACAGTCCGTGGGATCGCAAAGAGTCGGACATGACTGAGCGACTTCATTTTCTTTTTCATTTTCATGTAATACTAAAACTTCTAGTTGCCATATTCAAAAGTAAGAAACAGAGTTAATCTTACATTTTATTTAATCTATTACATTAAAATATTAGCATTTCAACATTTAATCAGTATAAAACTATCATTGAGATATAGTACATGCTTTTTTTGTCTTTGAAATCGGCATATGTTTTACATGTACATTCTGACCTGCCACTTTCCGAGTGTTTAGCCTCATGCACCCAGGTGCTGCTGTATCTGCCAGTATGGGTCTCGATTCCTTTATCCATTTTTATTTCTGTGATACTGCACTGACTCTATTGATATCCCCAAGGGCATATGACCAAGTCTATATATGTAGTAAATTGCATGTCATTTGGAGGGAAAGTTCATGAAACTAGAGATAAAAAGTCAAAATTATTTTTGCCCCTCAGATTTTTATGATAATTTGGAAACTCCTGATATGGAATCTGTAGGTTGTTTATTTTGGCGATACCTAAGATAGTGGAAAGCAGCATGATTGCTGTTCACGAGGAAAGATGTGCAGGAATGTAAACGTGAGGGTGAAGTTAGAACAAACCTAGGCAGAGCTGTTAAATAGAATCAACCTGTTGAATAGAGCCAGTGGACACCTGGGTCACCATCTGGAAGCACGGCAATCTTATCAAGAGAGCCTGAAAGCTGATGCTCTCGCCACCTGGTGGTCAGGCAGAGAAAGTGCAGCCACCCGTTTACTGATGCTCTTACCAGCTCTTGGTTTTTATCCTGAAAGTTAACCTGTTCTCCATTTTTGAGATTGTCTAAAAAGACCTATACCTCTTTCAAATTTTTGGCTTTTTTGGGGAGATGGCAAATCTGGACACCAACAGTTGAGTTTCTCATGATGATCCTGAAAAATATGTATTGGCAAATTTGGACAAAATAGGAGGGAGAAATGGAAATTTTGTTTCCAGTAGAAAAGGGAATAATCCTGCCAGTATTAAAAAAAAAAAGTAGGTTAGTGTGCAGGGGCTTTTTTTCCCTTCCCAAGATAAGACAGTTTACAAAACTTTCTAAAAATGGTACAGTTGTTTCCGTGGGCTGTGCCCCTACCTCCACCCCTGACATCCACACCCACTCCTGTCCCAGCCAGGAGATTCGCAACTTCTGGCATAGTCTGAAATATCTTGTTTTCCTTTATACTGTCATACTTGGATAAGTATGGAACTTTGTTGGTTACATAATTGCTGTTCTAACCCTGCTATAACATAAATGGAGGTATTTTTGCTTTCACAGAAGTGCTAACTACATCTGAAATCCAGTCTAGGGCATCTCTGTATTTTCCTAGAGAAAACAAGCAAAATGAAGTATGCCTAGGACAGTATCTGCCCCAGAGTAGGTGGTTTTCAGAGCACTCCTGTTTGCTGAATGATCTGCTTTAAGAAAGGGGAGTCAGGAGAGGAGAAATTCATTAGGAATCACTCATGGGAATGTAAGTAGTGTACTTTTTCCAAGGAAGTGTTTAACAATATGCTGTAGGTTTTTTGCTGTGTTCTGAGATTTTTTTTCTTTAATTTCAGAAAATAAAGCAGTTGGAGTGATGAAGGCTGGTCATGTATTTACAATTGAGCCAATGATTTGTGAAGGTGAGGAAAAGGGATGCCGTAACATTCTGTAATTGAATTTTTATTTACATTTGGTTACTCATGATCAGATTAGTAGTCTGCTCGATTTTGCTTCATTTCCACTTCCTGTCCCCTCTTGAACTCGATTCAGTATCATGTAGTAAACTGAAAATTGTAATGGTTGGCAAGAAGGCGGTACTTTGTCTGTGGTAGTTCATCTGCTGTGAGTAGATGCTGAAGTACTTGAATCCTGGTCCCTTTTCATAAAGCTTCTGTCAAAAGGTATATTGTAATAATTAGTTGCCTCCATCAATCAAGGCGGTGTAGAGGGGTGAAAAGGAAATTAGGGCCATTTTTTTTTTGAGGCAGACACAGTTGTTTAATTGTCCACAACCTCTGAGGTATAGGTGCTGTCCCCATTATCCATGAGAACAAACTGATTTTTGAAGAAGGTAAGTGCTCAATAACTTGCCCAGAGTCCCTTAGCTAGTTAGGTCGCAGAATTCGTGGGACGCTAAAGTCATGAGCTGTCCTGCCTCTTCAGGGCCTGCACTTTGATCGTCAGGCGCTGTCATCAGACAGCCCAGCCCAGACGCGCTTCGCACTGGCAGTTCTGTGTCCCTGCCGTTGTTGGTCGCTGTGACAGGCGCACGCCGGCCGTGATCGGTGTCCGACTCGTGCCCTCCCTGAGGCTGTGGGAGTGATAACCGGGGCCTCCCTGAGGCTGTCGGAGTGATAACCGGGGCCTCCCTGAGGCTGTCGGAGTGATAACCGGGGCCTCCCTGAGGCTGTCGGAGTGATAACCGGGGCCTCCCTGAGGCTGTCGGAGTGATAACCGGGGCCTCCTTCACCAGCTCTCTGTTGGGATCGGGGGATGCAGAGTGATGCAGCAGCCGTAGGGCTCTTGCGTCCCGTCCCCTGTGTTAACGGGGTCCCCTCGGGATCCTTCCAGTCTTTTTTATAACCCAGTCTTGAGAGTGATACCCCATCACTTCTACCAGATTTTCTTCCTTAGAAGTGAGTCACTAAACCCAGTCCACACTGAAGGGAAGCATTGGGGGTTGTTTTAACGGCTACTTTCTTAACCTGAACCGTTGTTCCCTTTTCTGTAAGATGGAAGTTACGACCTTTATCTTTTATCTGAATGCCCAGGGCTGTGGTAAGAATTAAGTGAGATGATTTGGATTAACACAAAGTACCTTTAAAGGGCTCTACAAATGTAAGATACTGTTTTTGTCACTCCCCAGAAGAACAATGACCCTGTATAAGCAGTTGCAAGATAAGTAAGTATGATGGCAGAGAAATGCAAGGACAAGAGGAAAGTGTATTTTGGTTATGTACCTATTTTCATTAACAGGCCCTTGAGTTGCCTGGTGGCTCAGACGGTAAATCATCTGCCTACAATTTGGGAGACCCAGGTTCAGTTCCTGGGTCAGGAAGGTCTCCTGGAGAAGGAAATGGCAACCCACTCCAGTATTCTTGCCTGGAAAATCCCATGGATGGAGAAGCCTGGTAGGCTACAGTCCATGGGGTCGCAAAGAGTCGGACATGACTGAATGACTTCACTTCTTCACTTCCAAGTGGTGTTTCCTGGAGTAAGCAAATAACATTATGTTGAGCTGGTTCAGGTAATCATCAAATTATACCAGATATACTTCAGTGTAACTAAGCTAGGCTAAATCCCAGCTCCATAGTGGAAAGTGTCTAATTCGAAGAGGTTGACTTCACTTCTTCACTTCCAAGTGGTGTTTCCTGGAGTAAGCAAATAACATTATGTTGAGCTGGTTCAGGTAATCATCAAATTATACCAGATATACTTCAGTGTAACTAAGCTAGGCTAAATCCCAGCTCCATAGTGGAAAGTGTCTAATTCGAAGAGGAATTTCCTCAGAACAGTAGTCAAACAAATTTGACTTGACATTTAGTAAAGAATCTGTTTCAGTTAGATAACAGTAACATTAAAGAAGTATTAATGTCTTAAATCCATTTGTGTAAAGATCATTCATTGCATTGAAAACTATCTATTCACTCATCATTAGATGGTTGACAAAGCATGAGGTGACTTTCTTTAAGCTGCCTCATATTTTCTTCTTAGACTGGGATTTAATGTTGCAGAAGTAGGTTACCTCACTACTTTATACTGTGGGATTTGTCTGAGGCAGTAAGATCTAATGTTTGGTAAAGAGTATTCAAAATGAAGAATATTACTATTATTTTTTAACATCTAATTTGGAGACAGGAACATCTCTGTACGCTTTTTTGGTAGTGTCTGGAATTGTAGAACCTTGTAACTCCGCTGCTGTCTTCCCTGCCCTACATCTCACGCCCATTTTCTCTTTCATTTTCCTTCATTGTCTCCCAGCTTCTTTCACTGTCATTTCCTTTCTAACCCATTCTGGCTCATCATAATTTTTAAATTCTCTTGCCAAACTCCTGTTTCTTTCCCTTTGCCCTCTTTCTGGTTACAGGGATGTGGCCTACAAAAATTTCACAGTATAATCTGTTCTCACCATCTATGTGCCTGCCATTTAAAAGTTACACAGGAATTAAATGTTATAATAAAAGTATAAAAAGTTACCTTATTTCCTTCACAATATACACTGGCTATGGTTTAGTCAGATGCCAAAGTTATATCAGGAGAGAGCTAAATGCTTTAATGTAGTCCTGGGATGAGTGGTAGTCAGTACATTTACAAAAAGAAAGCTCATTCATTGCATTGAAAACTATCTATTCACTCATCATTAGATGGTTGACAAAGCATGAGGTGACTTTCTTTAAGCTGCCTCATATTTTCTTCTTAGACTGGGATTTAATGTTGCAGAAGTAGGTTACCTCACTACTTTATACTGTGGGATTTGTCTGAGGCAGTAAGATCTAATGTTTGGTAAAGAGTATTCAAAATGAAGAATATTACTATTATTTTTTAACATCTAATTTGGAGACAGGAACATCTCTGTACGCTTTTTTGGTAGTGTCTGGAATTGTAGAACCTTGTAACTCCGCTGCTGTCTTCCCTGCCCTACATCTCACGCCCATTTTCTCTTTCATTTTCCTTCATTGTCTCCCAGCTTCTTTCACTGTCATTTCCTTTCTAACCCATTCTGGCTCATCATAATTTTTAAATTCTCTTGCCAAACTCCTGTTTCTTTCCCTTTGCCCTCTTTCTGGTTACAGGGATGTGGCCTACAAAAATTTCACAGTATAATCTGTTCTCACCATCTATGTGCCTGCCATTTAAAAGTTACACAGGAATTAAATGTTATAATAAAAGTATAAAAAGTTACCTTATTTCCTTCACAATATACACTGGCTATGGTTTAGTCAGATGCCAAAGTTATATCAGGAGAGAGCTAAATGCTTTAATGTAGTCCTGGGATGAGTGGTAGTCAGTACATTTACAAAAAGAAAGCTGAGTGCCTTTATTTTTGGAAACAGCATCTTCATTTAGTAGTTGAGAAGTATACAAAGCGCGAAGTTGTAAAATTTAAACATTATTATTGCTTCATTGAACTAAAGACCAAAATGAAATTGGAAAGGCTTTAGCTTAAACAGATGATGTGTACATAGGAATCTTAATAATGAATTGTAAAATTAGTTTTCTGAGCTCCCCAAGGATAGAGGGGCACGGGCAAGTACACTTCCCTAGAGTGTACTTAGAAAACGGACTGAGTGGTAGAATTGAGAGATGCTGTTTGTTCGTTTAAGGCGGATGGCAGGATGAAACCTGGCCGGATGGCTGGACGGCGGTGACGAGAGACGGGAAGCGGTCTGCCCAGTTCGAGCACACTCTGCTGGTCACGGACACTGGCTGTGAGATCCTGACCCGGCGGCTTGATAATGCGCAGCCTCACTTCATGTCCCAATTTTAATTTCCCCCAAGACGGCACATCTCAATTATACTTTCTGGCTGTACTCTGCATTTTATTGAGAATACAGAATGGAAGAGGAAATTTTTTTATCACTTGTTTTGTTTCGACTGTCGATAAGGAAGGACTACAACATCTGACATGTGTCCTCAAGAACTTGTCTTGGGTCTGAAAGGTCAAGAAGAATAAAGGAAGCATTTCTCAACTTCCCTCTGCCTACCCCCGCCCCCCACACAAATCTCTGCACCCCTGTTTTTCTTCCTTGCCCTTTGAGCACTTTTACTTCAACCTGCTTCTACTTGCTTCTGTCACTGCCCCCGCTGGGCCAGCACTGCCAGCTGCTTTCCAGGTAAGTGCTGGAGAAGAGAATCCTTGAGACTTCTGCGACATACGTTGCTCCCAATTTTTTTTTATTATTATGTATGTGTGGAAGTATATACGTATACATTTTAAATTCCATGTATGTAATTACTGAATATTGTGTGACCTGGGAATTGTACTGACTCTGCCCTGATGGGGTTCTGTGCTGTCATAAACGGACCCATCGTTTGCAGTGATTTAATCCCCAGCTCGAAATTGGCTTCCCTCCTTCCCCTGCTAATGATTTACGCTTATAATTGTGCATAAGAAAGCACTCGGTCAGTGAGACCCTCCAGTGTGGGCTCTGAGTGAATGTATGTGGCAAAATCCACTTTGGACAAAGGTTATCAGGTTTTTAAAAGTCGAGTTTATGGCAGAAACAGCAGTGCTCCAAGCGGAAGCTGGCTGTTGCAGAGAATGACGTTTTTGTAATACATTGCTATTTCAGACCTCTGTTTGGTCATAATGGGAGGAAAAATGCTTCCTTCCCCTCTCTGTCCTACTTCAAGGGCATACCTTGGAGAGATACTGAGAGAAGGCTGGAGGTTGCACTGTGGAAGTTGGGGAAGAGACAGTTCTGAAGCCTCTCCAGCAGGGAGCAGAGTCTGGAAGTGCTAACGTCTGGTAAAGCTGATGGTGGGGTGGAAGGACGTCTCTGGAGGTTGGACAGTTCCCTAGGAGTAGGGATGCGCTGTCCTGGGTGTGCTGAAATCACACTTCTCCTTTACACAGTTGGGAACCTCATTAGAAATGACCTCTGCTGCCCCACATCTGTGGTCCTTTCAGTAGTTCAGTCCCAAATGGGAGAGTATCCAGTGAAGACAGATCAAAGTCATTGTCATTGGAGAATACTTGATTACCGGGTATCTGGAAACTGTATGCGAAGATAATTGGATTCCACTGACATGTCACCACTTGTAAGAGAACATCTTTCCCAGAGTGCCTCAGACTTCATTGCTTTAAAGGAATCATGATAATGTTTTCATTACTTTTTATTATTTTGATGATTTAGTAATGTGGCTGAATCTGATATAGACTCTTGGGGGTATGTGTGTGAAGTTTTTTTATCAAACTGTAATATTTGTGAATGGAATGCCTTGCAATATAAATATTAATATAATGTGTAAAGGGAGATTAAAAAGTTTGAATGATTATTCTGCTATGTGGTCGTTAACTTTACTGCATTTTGTTTGAGATTTTAGAAAGAAGTGGTGGGAATGGAGTGGCTGATTTCACCATCTAAAATAAACTCATGACGATTTGAGTAAAAATACTTTTTAATGTTGAATGACTGTAAAAATTCCAGTCCTGTGTTTAGTTTAGCAGTCTACCAGTAGTATTTGAGATGTAACCATGTTTCTGAGAGTCGTTTAAGACAAAGATTGCCACACAGGTAGTGCAACATTTTATGTACTGATCATGGAATTAGCGGTGTGGGCTTATTCAGTCTCTACTTTTAGAAAACAAGCTCAAGGAAAAAAATCTTGGTGGGATGATTTTTTGTTGTTGTTAAAACACCACACTGGTGATGATGCTTTTCTCGGTTTGGGAGATGTAAAAACAGCATGGGACTCTAGTCTAATTGTATATGTCTAATTACAAATGTTTATTAGTTTTAGATGAGAAAACATCTAGGGTAGTTTTATCATTCTGCCAACTTCTCAAAAATGTCAGTGTGTTAACTTTTTATTTTTTGTATTAACTTTTAAAATATTTTTTTCCCCCTGCCAGTTGTTCAACCCCCTTTTAATTATAATTTAGAAAGGAAACATGTTTGCATTTTATCTTCAGTTTATGGCTTTTGGTGACAAAATGTGTAAAGGCGAATTAGAACCCATTCACCAACACTTTTATGTTACTTGTCACCCTTGTGTCTAAATTGATAGGAAGAAGATGTGTAGGAGTTTGCCATCTTAGCTTGCCTTCTCGGAGAAGGCAATGGCACCCCACTCCAGTACTCTTGCCTGGAAAATCCCGTGGATGGAGGAGCCTGGTAGGCTGCAGTCCATGGGGTCACTAAGAGTTGGACACAACTGAGCAACTTCTCTTTCACGTTTCACTTTCATGCATTGGAGAAGGAAATGGCAACCCACTCCAGTGTTCTTGCTTGGAGAATCCCAGGGACAGGGGAGCCTGGTGGGCTGCTGTCTCTGGGGTCGCACAGAGTCGGACACGACTGAAGCGACTTAGCAGCAGCAGCAGCAGCTAGTCTTCTCAGTGTGTCCTGTCATCGCTCTGGCTTTTCACTGAGTCTGATTAAATTCGAGAGATGAATGTTCCACTTTGCTGAAGCCCCCGAATTGTGTCTGTTCTGCCCCCTTCCCCCACCCAGTTTTTTTTTTTTTGACTTCCAGCTTTTAATTTTGAAGATTTTTCGAATCTACAGCAAGTTGATAGTGCAGTGAAATACCCACATACCCTGTCCTGTATTCAGCAGTTGTTACTGTGCCTCATCTCTCGATATAATAAGCATTTTTCTTTTGAGAGGAATGGCATCGTACTTTATCTGCTACTGTCGCAGCATCTCTTTTAAAACGTAAGGACATTTCCTACACGATCATTGTACAGTTGTCACACCCAAGGAACTGAATATTCAGAGTTGTCTAATGTATAGTACACATTCACTCCTGAGTCAGCTTTCTCCAGAGTGTTCTTTTTTTTAAATGCAGGGTCCAAACCCATAGCATTCAGTTGTCATCTGTAGGTGTTTTGTTTTTTTTTTCCACTGTAGAACAACCCTTTTCCACCATTTTTTGATCTCTTTTGAAACTGACACTTGAAAAAGTAGGCTCCCCCTCGCTCTGCCCACTTCTTTTTGAGTATCAGCATTACCTTATTGATTGTTTCCAAAAGTGTAGGTCACTCTAAATGTTCCATGTTTGGCCAGTGGAAGCACCTTTAAGCTTATTTGTGGGTCATTTTGCTCTATGCCCGTCAGTCTTGGGGCATGTTCTTGCTTTTCGCCATACGTTCTCACTTTGTCATAGACTTTTCCTGCCCCAGATTGGGAACTGGCTGCTTCTCCAAGGAGCCCTGGTTTCTCTTCATGAGGAATGGTATTTGGAAATCAAGATCTGGGTACTGCTGGGGTGTTCATTGCTCCTTGGCCCTTTCCCGGAACAGAGCCAGGAACTACATTTTTTATAAATTCATGTTGATGTATGGCAGAAACCATCACAATATTGTAAAGTAATTATCCTCCAATTAAAAAATTAATTAAAAAATAAATCATGAATTCATTCTGATACTTTGACTTCATATTTAATACTAGTCTTCCTCACCCTTCCCTGTTTCATATTTGTATTTTCCTTCTCCCACGGTGAGATTTTTGGTTCTGAACAACACTAATATTTACTTATTTGCTTGATTCTACAGGACATGTAAAAGAATTTCAGAATTACAACACCAAAATCACTACCAACAATAAACCTAAGTGCCAAACTTGTGGTTGCTCCTATTCTTGGAACATATCTCACTAGGAGGGTACTGGTTTAAAAGTTAATTGAAGTAATTCATTTTGATTCTGCTGTATTCTAAATTTCATAAATCATGTGTGTGCTGCTTGATGCTAAGTTGTCTAACTCTTTTGCAACCCCATGGACTGGAGCTCGCCAGGCTCCTCAGGCTCCTCTGCCCATGGGCTTTCCCAGGCAAGATCTTGGAGTGGGTAGCCATTTCCTTCTCCAGGGATCTTCTTGACCCAGGGATCGAATCTGCATTTCCTGCTTGGCAGCAGACTCTTTACCACTGAGCCCCCTGGGAAGCCCATAAGCCCATGAGCTATTTTTTAATAATAAATGCAGTGATCTTGAGGGCTAACGCATGCTATAGAGATGGTGGGGAGATATTTTAGTGGTCTGAGCTGGAAACACTGAAATTGATTGAGACAGTGTGATACTACGATTTTGTCTACATCTGATGGTGTATGTTCTCTAGCTACCAGAGGAGCAAATTGTACCACTTGTAATGTGGGTGTATAGCCCATTTTCTAATAGACTGGGGAAAAACATCTGGATATGGTTTAAGGATATGGTTTTACAATACAGGCTGCATTATGCTGATATTCTAGAAGTTATTAACATGTTTTGCTTTATTTAGAAAAATGAACATCTAAAGAAAGGCAGCACAGGCTCCATGCATTGAAATTCTGTGGCCCCAGTTAGTCTCAACTCAGAAGGGCAGGCAGCCTTCTCCTTACATCTTTTTAATTTTGGTGCCAAGTATTAAAAAAAAAAAAATTGGCTTGCATTTGGTTATCTTACAAAGGAAAGGCAGGAGTAAGGTGGCTTTGGCGACCTGTTACCTGCTGCTTTTCATTCTGGGGACTTAAGTGAGCAACAGCAGAGCTGTCTGTATATGGTAATTCTGTTATTATATTAAAATATATGTCAATATTGCCAAAAAATGTGCCAAAAGTCAGTTTATGTGGAGCACTCAAGAAGGACTTCCTGGAAAGATTTTCACTTACCACTTATGTTAAAAGTTCAAAGTAAAGTTTTAAATAATCTCTCTTGTGCATGTCCAGCCTTTCTACTGTTGCAGAGCTTTTATAATTGTTTCTGACTCCTGGGGTGCTTGGCCCTTTTACTAGTCCTCCAGCCTCCCATCCCGCTTCCAACAGCAAACACCTGGCAGTGTTTACTCCCACACACTTGCAGGCACATTTGCCTCGTGGTGTCAGGAGGTCACAGGATCAACAAGCAGGACACCAGGGCTGAGTGCTCTAATTTTTTAAACTAGTTGCGTGGTTTGGACGAATTTCCATCTCTTTAAGGAAGTGTCCTATTTGTGCAGTGACACAGAGCTTAGCAACTGTTTTATTCTATATATAACATGACTAAATCAAATTCACTTCATTTCAGTAATTGGGTCAGAGGTCAACAGAAAATTTAGACTAGAATTTTTTCAAACTTTACTAGTACATCTGAGCCCTGGGTGGTTCTGAGGAAACAAAATAGACAAGGATAAGAACTGTTAGTATTAAGATGTAGATTTGCAAAAAAAAAAAAAAAGGAACAGGTATTTGAAAGCAAATTTCCACTCTTCCATCTAGATCTGAAAATCCCATGGACAGAGGAGCCTGGTAGGCTGCAGTCCATGGGGTCGCTAAGAGTCGGACATGACTGAGCAACTTCACTTTCACTTTTCACTTTCATGCATTGGAGAAGGAAATGGCAACCCACTCCAGTGTTCTTGACTGGAGAATCCCAGGGACGGGGGAGCCTGGTGGACTGCCGTCTATGGGCTCACACAGAGTTGAACACGACTGAAGTGACTTAGCAGCAGCAGCAGCAGCAGCATGTATATATGATCCTTTACTGTATGAGCCACCAGGGCTTCCCAGGTGGTGCAGTGGTAAAGAACCTGCCGATCAGTGCAGTAGATACACGGGACATGGGTTCAATCCCTGGGTCAGAAAGATACCCTGGAGTAGGAAATGGCAACCCACTCCAGTACTCTTGCCTGGAAAATTCCATGGACAGGGAGGAGCCTGGAGGCTTATAGTCCATGGGGTCGCACAGAGTCGGACACGACTGAAGTGGCTTAGCAGCAGCAGCAGAGCCAGGGTAGTCCTGTGGTGAACTCCTTTCCTGAAGGGAGCGTGTGCCTATTAGCTCATCTCAGTGAATTCTGTTACGATGTCCGGCTTGATAAAAATCTGTGTGCTTTAAAAGCCCATCACCCCCGCCGTGCCCTGGCCCCAAGTAAAAAGCCCATCCCATCCGCTTTGTTCTTATAAAGTTCCACCAAAAGAAATCTGTATAATAGAGGACTTTGTATGTACTGGTTCACTGTGCCAGTTCACTTCATAAATTGTGTTTCTTTAAAGATATGATTTTCTTGTTATAGTTCTATGCACTTATTTGAGTAACTGTTTAAATATACTTAAATGTTTTCCAAATATCGTTTGTGGTGTATTTTTTCTAAAGGGTATTTGCTGACAAAGAATCTGATCTTGCATGTTAATTGAAACAAAATTGGTTGAGGAGGTCATTTTTCCTGGGTCACACAGTATCTCTAGGGCCAAAGAACTGTTAGTTACTCGAAGGCTTTGATCATCAGCCTGCTTGGGAGACTGGCAGCTAAGCAGATGTTGTGAAGCATTCTGCACATGTAAAATATGCTCCCTTTTCCCCAGGTCAGCAAAACGTTTGAGAATCACCAGCTACATTTGCTTTGAAATGAGAGAAATGGAAGTAGCATTATGTATGTTTAGCCATTTTTAAGTTGTACACACATTAACTGGCTCCACTGTAACAAAGTTTGTATATAATGCAACTTTGTTCCCTCACATCAAAAACCTCATCATTCCACACATTCTACTTTATATTAGTCCCCTGTGCACGTAATAAAGAGCTTGTTCCAAGTCAGACATGCCTATGTATTTTATGCCCTATTTTTTACAGTGAACATCACTAGGTGGGTTAAATAGAAAGCAAAATAGCCCAACATGCTGAAAATGGCAAAGCTGGCAAGATTTGAAAAATGCCAAGTATATGAACATTTTCAATGAGAACCAAAAAGCTGTTAAAAGTTGGTAGTATTGTAAAATTTTAGATCCTTAAAAATCTTTTTTCACTAGCTTTCATAAAATATACAGTGGAGAGATTAGCCATTTGTGTTAAACTTATATACTATTTATCCAATAAAGCAGTTTAAACCAAAAAATTCCCAATAATACTTCTAAGGTGGCAGAATTCTAATTTTGAACAGCCAGGANCCAGTAAATAGTTAGAAGACTGTGCTAAGACCAAAACTCTAATTTCTAATATATTCATTAATCAATTTAGCACCTTTCACCAATGCCTGATTAGGAAAACTTTTTTTTTTTTAGGAAAACTTTTAAAAGAATTATAATCTTACGAATCTTTTCCAACATTCAATATCCTTCTAGATTACCTGTCAAGGGTACTGAAATAATTTTAACAGGTACAACTTATGGATCACATGAAATTATTTTATAATTCTGTCATGTGACCCTATACGTGAGACAGCAAAAGACACACAGATGTAAAGAACAGTGTTTTGGACTCTGTGAGAGAAGGTGAGGGTGGGATGATTTGAGAGGGTAGTGTTGAAATGTGTATATTATCATATGTGAAGGGGATCACCAGTCCAGGTTCCATGCATGAGACACCATGCTCAGGACTGGTGCACTGGGATGACCCTGGGGGATGGGATGGGGAGGGAGGTGGGAGAGAGGTTCTGAATGGTGAACACATGTGCGCCCATGGCTGATTCATGTTGATGTATGGCAAAAACCACTACAATAATGTAAAGTAATTAGCCTCCAGTGAAAATAAATTAATTTTTTAAAAAAGAAAAAAAAATGCCATCATGAAACTGTGAGCAAATATAACTTCAAAAAGCATTAAGCCAAAACAGCATCCACACAGCAGAGATTACAAGCAACTAAATAGATAGGGAAACAGTAGAAACAGTGGCTGACTTTATTTTTCTGGGCTTCAAAATCACTGCGGATAGTGATTGCAGCCATGAAATTAAAAGATGCTTACTCCTTGGAAGGAAAGATATGACCAACCAGGACAGCATATTAAAAAGCAGAGATACTACTTTGCCAACAAAGGTCTGTCTAGTCAAGGCAATGGTTTTTCCAGTGGTCATGTATGGATGTGCGAGTTGGACTATAAAGAAAGCTGAGCTCA
Source organism: Oreotragus oreotragus (assembly GCA_006410675.1). Taxonomy (NCBI): domain Eukaryota; kingdom Metazoa; phylum Chordata; class Mammalia; order Artiodactyla; family Bovidae; genus Oreotragus; species Oreotragus oreotragus. The sequence continues at coordinate 79,464 of SJYX01000415.1, read as the reverse complement.
GAAGAATTGATGCTTTTGAACTGTGGTCTTGGAGAAGACTCTTGAAGGTCCCTTGGTCTGCAAGGAGATCCAACCAGTCCATTCTGAAGGAGATCAACCCTGGGTGTTCATTGGAAGGACTGATGTTGAAGCTGAAACTCCAATACTTTGGCCACCTGATGCGAAGAGTTGACTCACTGGAAAAGACCCTGATGCTGGGAAAGATTGAGGGCAGGAGGAAAAGGGAATGATGGAGGATGAGATGGCTGGATTGCATCACCGACACAATGGACATGGGTTTGGGTGGACTCAGGGAGTTGGTGATGGACAGGGAGGCCTGGCATGCTGCGGTTCATGGGGTCACAAAGAATCAGACATGACTGAGTGACTAAACTGAACTGATCCAGATCAGCAGATAAAAGCAGATGTCCAAACTGGTTAATTCAGATTTCTTAGGAGGCCTATTTCAAAAGTGTAATAGTCCCCATGGATTCAAGTTATCTTCTCTCTTGCAATGGTTTCAAAATTATTTTTGATATTCTAAATGGTTGATGTAACATCTTGCTTAGGAATATGGGCCCTAAAGACAGACACAGTCAATCAGTTCAGTTGCTCAGTCATGTCTAACTCTGAGACCCCATGGACTGCAACATGCCAGGCCTTGCCAGGCCTCTCTGGCCATCGACAACTCCCAGAGATTACTCAAACTCATGTCCATTGAGTCGGTGATGCCATCCAACCATCTCATCCTCTGTTGTCCCCTTCTTCTTCTACTTTCAATCTTTCCCAGCATCAGGGTCTTTTCAAATGAGTCAGTTCTTCACATCAGGTAGCCAAAATATTGGAGTTTCACGAACTTCAGCATCAGTCCTTCTAATGAATTTTCAGGACTGATTTCCTTTAGGATGGACTGGTTGGATCTTTTTGCAGTACAAGGGACTCTCAAGAGTCTTCTCCAACACCACAGATCAAAACCATCAATTCTTTAGTGCTCACCTTTCTTTATAGCCCAACTCTGACATCCATACATTATTACTGGAAAAACCATAGCCTTGACTAGATGGACCTTTTTTGGCAAGTAATGTCTCTGCTTCTTAATATGTTGTCTAGGTTGGTCATAACTTTCCTTCCAAGGAGTAAGCATCTTTTAATTTCACGGCTGCAATCACCATCTGCAGTGATTTTGTAGCCCCTCAAAATAGTCTTTCACTGTTTCTCCATCTTGCCATGAAGTGATGGGACCAGATACCATGTTCTTCTGAATGTTGAGTTTTAAGCCAACTTTTTCACCCTCCTCTTTCACTTTCATCAAGAGGCTCTTTAGTTCCTCTTTACTTTCTGACTTAAGGGTGGTGTCATCTGCATATCTGAGGGTATTGATATTTCTCCTGGCAATCTTGATTTCAGCTTGTGCTTCTTCCAGCCCAGCGTTTCTCCTGATGTACTCTGCATATAAGTTAAATAAGCAGGGTGACAGTATACAGCCTTGATGGACTCCTTTTCCTATTTGGAACCAGTCTGTTGTTCCATGTCCCGTTCTAACTGTTGCTTCAATTCTTTAGTTCTTCTTCACTTTTTGCCATAAGGGTGGTGTTATCTGCATATCTGAGATTATTGATATTTCTCCTGGCAGTCTTGATTCCAGCTTGTGCTTTATCCAGTCTAGCATTTCTCATGATGAACTCTGCATATAAGTTAAGTAAGCAGGGTGACAGTATACAGCTTGAGTTGACATACTCCTTTCCTGATTTGGAACCAGTCTGTTGTTCCATGTCCAGTTCTAAATTGTGTCTTGACCTGCATACAGAATTCTCAGGAGGCAGGTCAGGTGGTCTGGTATCCCTATCTCTTGAAGAATTTTCCACAGTTTGTTGTGATCCACACAGTCAAAGGCTTTGGTGTAGTCAATAAAGCAGAAGTAAATGTTTTTCTGGAACTCTCTTGCTTTTTCTATGATCTAATGGATGTTGGCAATTTGATCTCTGGTTCCTCTGCCTTCCCTAAATCCAGCTTGAACATGTGGAAGTTCATGTACTGTTGAAGCCTGGCTTGGAGAATTTTGAGCATCACCTTGCTAGCGTGTGAGATGAGTGCAATTGTGCGGCAGTTTGAGCATTCTTTGGCATTGCCTTTCTTGGGAGTTTGAGTGGACCTTATATAGGTTAATGTGTGTGTGTGCTCAGTCATGTCCAACTCTTTGCAACCCCATGGACTGTGGCCTGCCAGACCCCTTTGTCCATAGGATTTTCCAGCAAGAATACTGGAATGGGTTGCCATTTCCTCCTCCAGGGTATCTTCCCAACCCAAGGATGGAACCTGTATCTCCTGCATTTCTTGCATTGGCAGGCAGTTTCTTTACCACTAGCACCACCTGGAAAGACATTTAGATGAACAGTCAGCTTTATTTTTATTTTGAGCATGCTGCACAGCATGCGGGATCTTAGTTCTCAGACCAGGGATTGAACCCAGCCCCCTGCCTTGGCAGTGCAGAGTCTGAACCACTGAACCACCAAGGAAGGGCCAATGGTCAGCTTTAGATGAGGACTACAGATGAGAATTAAAGTCCCATTTTTCCTTGACCACAATGTAAAGTTGAGTTTAGCTCTTTCTACTAATGTTAGACAAAGGGCAACTTTTCAGACTTTTCCTTGTCCTGGATGACTAACAAGTGTGCGTGGTCAGAGACAGCTGCTGTATCTGTTTATTTACTCATTGGTAACAGTTGTAACCAGAGTAACAGAGCAAGGATTATATAGATCACTGGTTGGATTCATTGGTGATAAAAAAAAGATACCATGTTAACAATTGGAAAAGTAGAATTGCAGGAAAGGCATCTGCTTCATAAATGCACCAGCTGTTAGAGGGATCTTTCAATTATGAAAATGTAATCAGTCCTTTCATAGAAGAGTCTTCAGGAAACCAAGATGATTTGGCTCAGGAATGATACATGGATAAACATTAACAGTTAATGAAAATGTACCATGCTCACTTGAACTGATGCTAAAGCAACGCACACAGCATAAGGGAGATAGGTTGGCCAACGAGGTAGCTGGCATCCTGCTTGCACTACTGTGGTCAGCTCTTGCCATTAAAGTCAATGTCCCCAGCAGGGAAGGCTTGCCTGTTGGGATTTCTGCACAAGTTCACGTATTCACACTTGCATTTATACCCACTCTCACCTTTATTGAGTCTTTTGCCTTATAAATCTAGAAGGTCTGAAGAACACTTTTAGAAGGGTAGCATTTTTTGTTGTTTTGTTTTTAATCCAGATTCTTTTAAAGTGAAGAGAATATGAATTTTTTTTTTTCATAAAACTAGAACTTCTGGGATGAATGAGGAAGGTTCTTCATGATCCTGTCTAGACACCGGGAGAGGCAAATAGTTAAGTTACACATAAAACATAGCTCTTGACATAAGTTGACATAAGAAGATGTTAAGCATTAAAAAGTTAAAATGTTTTGTTTTTAAGATGTTTGTAGTAAGAGGCAAATATTAAATGAACTTGCAGATAACCTTATTTGATAGCTATATTTTATAAATATGGATTAATTCTAAAAGAAAAAAAAATAGTATTAGAGTAATTTATTCACTCTGTAGTCAGCTCTTAATGCCTTACACTGATGAAATCTACTGCAACATTTGGCTAAAACAACTCCATATATGCCCTCTGCCATGAGCAGAGACAGCACCTCTGGGTGCTGTGCTAGTTACTATGCTCACAGGTACCCACAGCAGAAAGGGTAGACAGGAAGGCCAGCAGACCATCACTGCCCACCCAGAGAAGCATCCCAGTGGCAGCCTGGGCAAAGTGCAAAGAATATTCTGGAGAGAAGAAACAGCATTGCACAGTCAAGACATACAGAAATAGAATGTCAATACATGAGCATTGCTAGAGGACACAGGGGAAGAAATGACAGGAAATGAGTCTGGACAGGTACCTGGGGGGTGATTCATGAAGGTCATCGTAGGAAATGCTCAAGAATGTCAGTTTCATTCTCTAGGCTAGAGTTTGCCTGAATGTGTTATACAGAACACAGTTCATAGTGTTAGTAGACATAACATGTAAACAGTGTTCCAAGATCAGATAGGTTGGAAAATACTGTGTTGAATAGATAGTTTTTTAAACAGGAAGAGTTCTCAGAACATTCACTACACTGACATGCCCTGTGAATATCCCATGTGTGGCTCAAAGACAGTATGTCCCGCAGAATCCTTTTTGCAAGGACCCTCTTTAGGGAACTCTTAGTATCTCATAGACCTGACTTTGGGAAATGCTGTCGTGGGTGAAGGGGAGTCAGGGAAGTGTTTCAAACAAGACAGTGACATGGCCAGCTTTGGCCAGACAGAACTGGCCTGTGGATTAACAGGATTTATCCAGGATTAACAAGAAGACTATTGTCATAGTCCTGATGATGCTAGATGGTGAGAGACTGAACTGGGCAGAGGCAAAGGAGATAGAGAACAGGATGATATATAAGGGTGATAGAAAAGAAAATGAGTGGGACCTGGTGACTGATTTATGCGAGGTTAAGAAAGATAAGAAAGGAGGAATCTAGCCTAACTTTCAGTTTTATAAGGAGGAGCATGCAGTCGATCGTGATGTTGCAAGCAAGATAGGGACTATAGGAAGTGAAACAGGTCTAAGAGAGCTGATAAATTTCGCTTTGAATACATTGAGTTTGAAGTTCCTACGACATCTCCAAGTGACGTCAAATAGGCAGCTGGCTTGCTCAGTCCAGGAACTGAGCTGAAAGCATGGCTTTGTCAGCCCGTCGGTTAGCATGGGGGTGGTAGTTAAAGCCACTGGCATAAATGAAGTTGAAAAAGTGGATCTATGAGCCGCAAGAGTCAGAGACCAGGGCCCCTGGCGCCAGAGGAGGAGACAGAGAGGAGCCTCCAGGGTGGGAAAGAGAGCGTCGTTACGGAACCTAGGAGCCCAGAGTTTCCAAGTGCTGTTTGTGTTGTTTAATGCTTTGTTTCCTTTCAGCAGCACATTTTCTGTTTGGCTCAGGCAAATATGAAAATTCACTCTCGTTCCCAAGTACACAGTGACAGACTGTTACAGAACGTGTCCCAGAACTCGGGAAGGGAAATCTAGCCTAGGATTTCAAAAGCTGGTCGTCAAATATTCGTAAGTTGGATAGTTTACATTTCGACAAATCAGAGCCAACTTTGGCTTTGTTCAGTTCAGTTCAGTTGCTCAGTCGTCTCTGACTCTGTTACTGGTGAAGAAAGGGAGCAGTTTGTTCTGGCTGACGCCACCCACCCCCGACTCCCCAAATCCTCCTTTTAGGCCAAGAGAGCAGCTGCCAAACCTGATGAGATTTGGGGAGCGGGGCGGGCCAGGAGTGGTTGGCAAAGGGCTGTCCCTCAGAGTCCCCATTTTCTGAAATTCCACCCATCTATGATCCCTTGCTCTTTTTCTTCCTTCCCCTGTTCCCCATCTCCCCTCCTTCCCCTCCCCTCCTCTCTCCTCTCCTCTCATCCATAGGACAAGACTTTGAAGCCTGATGATGTACAGGCACATAGGTGTTAGGTGTTGGGAATCCAAAAGAACTTTCAGGCCCAGGGGGAACCTCAGAGATGTAAATAGAGGACTACCTCTGAGAGTGCTAACACGTGCTCTGATGCCCCAAATTCCCAGAAAACAAGATAAGGGACGGACTGTTTTTACCTGCAGAGGGGGACTGGGGATCCCAGAGAAGGGGGACTGGTTCCCAGAGAAGGGGAACCACAAGGTATCCTCTGCCCAAGTGCAGCAGCTGTTCCACACGGGATCAACCGTTAGGCCACCCTCGCTGTGGCATAAATGACTTCCTATCGCCATTGACTGTCACCTGCAGCAGAAAGGGCTGGAGTCCTGAGAAATCAAGAGACGTGACTTCTGGAATCTAGAACAGGGGGAAGAAAATGGCTCGGATGTGAGAGGCCACCAGAAATGGGAAGCAGGTGGCATGGTTGGTGGGGGGTGGGAGGGTTGGTTCTTGGCCAACCAGTAGCCACAGAGAGCAAGGGACAGGAACCTGACCTAGTTCACAGGCTTTCCTGGGGGCCAGGGCTCTTTCCACTCATGCAGTTATAGGCTGCATTTGTTGTTTTCCTTCTTCAGCTCTGATAAAGATGAGGCTTAGCCAGATGTTAGGTAATTCTGTTGTCAGTTTCCACTTTGCATCTAATCACAGTCTTCTCCCCAATTCGTGGTATGTGTAAAAATTATTTTCTTTGTATCTCTTGAGTCTTTTATGCCCTTGTTAGCTTCCTTCCGTTGTTTCTACCAGCTCTTGCTATTTTTCTGTTTATTTACCTTCTCATTCCTGCTCCAGCATCTACTCTCAGAAACAGGGCAACTTAGGACTCTGAATTAGCTTGCCTTCTACCTCACCCTCCTTTCTTGAGCATAATGATTTGTAACTTCTTTGAGCTTCTTGGTTTCCTCCCTCCTGGATCTGGTCCTTTTAAGTCAGGTTTTTTACATTTTACTTAGAAAAAAATATTAATGAATCCTCTCTTGGAATACTGAGTACTGTCAGCTCTTACAAAGTCCCTTCCTTTTTATTTTTCTTGTTTCTTCCCTAAAAGTTGCAGGGTACATGACGCATGGGTGAAGGGAGGAGAGATTGCAGGGGTGGGGGCGTTATGGGGTAAATCTTGAGCTCTGCTGCGTGCTCTGATGAACACTCACTCTGGAAGCTTTCCCCCTTGTAACTTTTCTGCAGAAAATTTTCAGATGCCTGTGGATATCAGACAACCATGAATTCCACCCAGCCCTGATTTCAAAGGGGTGGAGCAGGCACATCCATCATGTGTTGTGGGTTAAACCCCCCTCGTTTCCCATCTTCTCTGTGTCTTGTTGAACCATCTCTCTGGTCTGCAAAAAGTGCTAGCACAGGCAGGTATATGGTTTAGAGCATGGCACACTCCAAGAGACCATCCGTTCCCACTACTGCTCCCCCCTCGTGGCTCAAGGAGCCAAAGCTCCTGGGGTCCCCGGGGTGGGGGTGTGGGAGAGAGCCTCACCCCTGACCTGCACCTGACCTGACTTCCTTGCCCCGTAGGAGTGCTGTTTAGCATCGAGGTCACCTCCACCTACTTTGCTGTGAGGAACTACTGGCGAGGATTCTTCGCAGCCACGTTCAGCGCCTTTGTTTTCCGAGTGCTGGCCGTGTGGAACAAGGATGCTGGTAACGTGGGAAGCATCATTTGGGAAGTGGGACCAAGGCCCAAGGGTATATAGAGGGCAAAGGTACAGGTCGTGGAGTAGGGTTGTTGTTTAGTTGCTAAGTTGTGTCTGACTCTTCTGCGACCCCATGGGCTGTAGCCCGCCAGGCTCCTCTGTCCATGGAATTTTCCTGGCAAGAATACTGGAGTGGGCTGCCATTTCCTTCTGGGGATCTTCCTGATCTAGGCATCGAATCTGCATCTCCTGCCTTGGCAGGCGGATTCTTTACTGCTGAGCCACAAAGGAAGCCCGTTTCTGCCAGCAGTGTTAGAAAAACAAAATAGAAGAGTGGACAGGAGGTTTGGAGGAAACTAATCCTTAAGGCTGATGAACTTGGGTCCTTCTGGATGGCTTCTGTGATACTCCCACCATGACCTTGGCCTTTCCATCCTGTAGTCACCATCACAGCCCTCTTCAGAACCAATTTTCGAATGGACTTCCCCTTTGACCTGCAAGAACTCCCAGCCTTTGCGATTATCGGGTCAGTGGCTGCTCCTGTCTCTTATACACATCTCAGAGATGTAAATAGAGGACTACCTCTGAGAGTGCTAACACGTGCTCTGATGCCCCAAATTCCCAGAAAACAAGATAAGGGACGGACTGTTTTTACCTGCAGAGGGGGACTGGGGATCCCAGAGAAGGGGGACTGGTTCCCAGAGAAGGGGAACCACAAGGTATCCTCTGCCCAAGTGCAGCAGCTGTTCCACACGGGATCAACCGTTAGGCCACCCTCGCTGTGGCATAAATGACTTCCTATCGCCATTGACTGTCACCTGCAGCAGAAAGGGCTGGAGTCCTGAGAAATCAAGAGACGTGACTTCTGGAATCTAGAACAGGGGGAAGAAAATGGCTCGGATGTGAGAGGCCACCAGAAATGGGAAGCAGGTGGCATGGTTGGTGGGGGGTGGGAGGGTTGGTTCTTGGCCAACCAGTAGCCACAGAGAGCAAGGGACAGGAACCTGACCTAGTTCACAGGCTTTCCTGGGGGCCAGGGCTCTTTCCACTCATGCAGTTATAGGCTGCATTTGTTGTTTTCCTTCTTCAGCTCTGATAAAGATGAGGCTTAGCCAGATGTTAGGTAATTCTGTTGTCAGTTTCCACTTTGCATCTAATCACAGTCTTCTCCCCANTTGCGATTATCGGGTCAGTGGCTGCTCTGGGAGTGGGGGAGGGGGGGAGGGGCGGGGCAGGGCTGGGGCAAAGCTTTGGATTGGAAAGGACCCAGGCTGGGAAGCTGGCGTTGGCATAGGTAAGGTGGAAATTGTCAGGGGGGAGGTGGGTAGAAAGGACAGATGGACGCCTGGTATTTGCTTCCCTGCAGTGGCCAGGGCCGAGGGATGAGGGTTTCATTTCTGTATGGCTTACACCCTCAGGATTTGCTGTGGGTTCCTGGGAGCTGTGTTTGTGTATCTGCATCGCCAAGTCATGCTTGGTGTCCGAAAGCACAAGGTCCTCAGCCAGTTTCTGGCTAAGCAGTGAGTCACCGCCCTACCCATTTACTCTCTGGTTTCTCCAAGAGTTCCTCCCGTTTAATCATGGAGGAAGGTGTTAAATGCCTTTTGGTGGCTTGTGATAAAATACAGAAGCCCGGATACCCTACTAGGGACGAGCGATGTGGTTTCCCCTTTAAAGATTGCTTATTGGTGGAGAGAGTGCTCCGTCTAATGGCCTGAGACCACAGGGGAACGCTGGGAAACTTCAGGTTTCCAGGGTGTGGCATCCACTGTGGGTTGGCCAAATTAGGATGAGGATTAATTCTAAGTAAGTAATCCTGTTTCTCTTCCAGCCGCCTGCTCTATCCTGGAATCGTCACCTTTGTCATCGCCTCCTTCACCTTTCCACCAGGAATAGGGCAGTTCATGGCCGGAGAGGTCAGCTCCAGGGGTGACCTTTGAGGGTGGGGGGTCAGGTCACTGAGCATGTGACTGAGACTAAACCAGGATGGAGCCACGGGTAAAAGAGGAAACAGTGCAGGTGACCCTCAGGCTTCTGAGCATACATGCTTTTGCCCACGGATGGCATCTCTCCCTGAGAAAAAGCGGAAAGGGACCCATGAAAAATGAGACCAAGGAATCGGTTCTCTTTTTAAAAATGGAAGTACCGAACATCCCTGGAGAACTGCTCCCTTTTGCTTCCTCCTCTCACAGCTGATGCCTCGGGAAGCCATCAGCACTCTGTTTGACAACAATACATGGGTAAAACATATCGGGGACCCCGAGATCCTGGGCCGGTCAGCTGTGTGGATCCACCCCAAAGCCAGTGTTGTTATCGTCCTCCTCCTCTTCTTCATCATGAAGGTACCTCTCCCTACACCCTTGGCTCCCTGAGCTTCTGTTTTCCACCTAGGAACCAGGGTTTGCATAAGGGGTGTGTGTGGGTGCTCCCTGGTATCTGACTCTTTGTGACTCCACGGCTGTAGCCCACCAGGCTCCTCTGTCCATGGGATTTTTCCAGGCAAGGGGACTGGAGCGGGTTGCCATTTCCGTCTCNGTCACAAACCTCCGTCTATAGTTCTTCAGGCACCCTATCAGATCTAATCCCTTGAATCTATTTCTCACTTTCGCTGTATGATTGTAAGGGATTTGATTTAGGTCATATCTGAATGGTCTAGTGGTTTTCCGTACTTTCTTCAATTTAAGCCTGAATTTGGCAATAAGAAGTTCATGGTCTGTGCCACAGTCAACTCCCGGTCTTGTTTTTGCTGACTGTTTCATTCTGTACTCCAAGGCCAAATCTGCCTGTTAATCCAGGTATTTCTTGACTCCCTACTCTTGCATTCCAGTCCCCTATAATGAAAAGGACATCTTTTGTTGGTGTTAGTTCGAGAGGGTCACACACACTTGTGTTCAAATCCCTTGTGGCCCTTGTCAAGTAAATTAACTTCTGTGCCTTCATTCTATCATTAGAAAATCAGAGAGACCATCTTTCTTATAGATTGCTAAAAAAATCAAATGAGAGGTTATGTAAGCATTAGCATTGTGCCTGGCACAGAGTGCTTAATAAACAGGTTACTTTGAACATTTCCTTTGAGAGAAACGTAAATATGACCAGAAACAAACAAACAGGTGACAAAGCTCTACCCCAATAACCTTCATATCTTTATGTGGGCAAGTTAAATTTGCTTAGCTCTCAATGTCAGAAACTGCTCTGCTCTCAGAAGAGGCTCATGAACAAAAGGTGATGTGGGATATATTTTAAGCTTTGAAAGAACTTGTCCTTCTGAAAGCTTACAGACAGTCACAAAAAAGCCTACAACCATTATTCTGCTTGGTATGTCAGAAGTCTTTCAGATAGTGTTTGGAATTCCCTTCCAAAATGACTGTAGTTTTATTTTTTTGGTTCTAGTTTTGTAACTGTGTTTATGTGATAAAATAAATGCAATTTTGTCTTCCAAAAGAAGAAACTAATTTTGTCAATGGCTTTAGAAAACAATGCAAAAACAAACGGATCTCCCAAATTTTGCTGGGTGGGAGTATATCCCATGACTCAGCAACTTCAATCCTAGGGAAATAGCCAAGAGAAAGTTGCATAAATGTCCATCAAGATATCCACCAAGAGTCACACATGGATGCTCCAAGTGGCACTAACCATAGCAGGGTCAAAGTGGGGAGCAATGTAAATGTCCATGAACAGGAGAAAGGGTAATCAGAGACATCTGGAATGAAACAAAAGAGAATCAGAGGCATACAGCAGCGTGGCTGCCTCAACAGACCTTATGAATGAAAGAAACCAGGCAAAAGAGCACATTCTGCATAATTCTGTTTATATGAAGTTTTACAGTGAAAAATAACAATAGTGGTTACCTTTGAGGGAGGTAGGTGTTTACCTGTAAGGGACATGAAGAACTTTGTGGGCAGCTGGAAGGGTTTTCTATCTTGATGTGAGTGAAGGTTATAACTATTAGGTGTCTTTAGGCATAAAAATTTATTGAGCTGTGCACTTAGTATTTGTACACTTTAATTACTTCATTATGTGTATGTTCTACTTCAGTGACAAAAAAGAGGCAAAGGGGGGAAAATAGAGACAAGATCTTAAATGCCTCAAAGAAGTTCTTTAAGTGTGTTACCTTGCTACAATAAAATAACCACCTTTTCTTTGTCAAAGGGTTACATTATCTCTTGGAGTCTTCCCAAAACCTTATGAGCTAAGTTTTAGTACTTCAGTGTCATGGACAATAAAATGGCTCATAAAAATTCCTTCATTCAATTTCATAACCATGCCCCTCCTTACTACCTATTTTGGCAAATTTAGCCTAGTATTATGGAAAGAGAATGGGTTCAGAAAATTGCATTCTCTTCCCCAACAGCTGATGATGCTGAGCACACCACTTAATTTCCCAGTCTAAATTTTCTCATCTATGAAAATACAGTGATACCAGTGACGATGACAGGTTGCTATGAAGACAGAATGAAATAATGCACGTAGAATGCTCTGTATAAATTGCCACATAATTACTTATCATGATTAATATTACCTCTTGTTTTAAGAATAAAATAAAAAGATACTAACCTTATCTTCTGGCAAAGGTTTGTTTTAGGATTCAGACAAAACTTGCATTCTCCACACTGAGGGATGTAAAGTGGGATGACAGTATCACCTAGAAAACAAACGCAAGGACACTATCCTGAACTGGTAGCACCTGATTCTAAACAAATACTTCAGCCCCTACAAATTCCCATTCTTGTCAACTCACACAGCTTTGCAGGTTAACAACTTTAAGGCCTAGAACTTTACCTATATAACATCAGACACTGCCTGACTATGCAAAAAAAGCAAAAAAAANACCTAGAAAACAAACGCAAGGACACTATCCTGAACTGGGAGCACCTGATTCTAAACAAATACTTCAGCCCCTACAAATTCCCATTCTTGTCAACTCACACAGCTTTGCAGGTTAACAACTTTAAGGCCTAGAACTTTACCTATATAACATCAGACACTGCCTGACTATGCAAAAAAAGCAAAAAAAAACAAGCTTCCAATTTTTATCTAAATGAAACTTTCAAAACAGTAAGTGGAGAACAAGGAAGTCATGTGCTTCAATATACTGACTTGATGCATCTTCAAAAATTCTTAATTGGGCAAAAACCATGTCAGATAAGTAACAGTCTCATAATCAGAAAGGAAAAAGCTCTCAAATATCTGTGTTTTCCAGACGAGGAATAACATCAATCTTGACAGCTTACTTAGGTGGTAACTTATTCACAAATAAACAATGTATAGTTTATCAGAAATATAATTTCGTATAAAAAATCAGCCAAAATTGTAAAATAAGTGGTTCAAATACCCTCCTTACCTGCCTTCAGCTTAGTAACTCCTTCACCAACACTCTCCACAATTCCAGCACCTTCATGTCCCAATATCACTGGATAATTCCCTTCAGGATCAGCCCCACTCAGTGTATAGGCGTCAGTGTGGCAAACTGCAGTGGCAATAATCTAACAGGATATTAAATAGTGTCTGAGTGTATGCACATGCAATTCAGAGTGACACATAGGTCAAAGGAGAGACATTTTTACTTAACAGCATATTTTACTGATTAGAAGATACACTTCTTTCATATTTTAACCTCTCTAAAATCAGCACGTGCTCATCACTGATGGCATCTTAACAACTGGAATCGGCACCATTTTCTTAGTGGTACATAAAAGTAATGGTACATTTATAGGCAATGATACATAGTGTATCTATTCTCCTTTTCAATACATGTTAGCAGGAGAAGGTAAACCAGGGCATTTTATGGGCATGGTGCTTTATGCGGGTGTGGAGAGGAACACCACTTGTGTGCAAAAGCAGGTACAGCCCATCTCACTGCTGGCCTCCTCCTGACTGTTGGGGAATGAGATTTCTAAAAAGACATATGCCAGCTTGCTTGGTCTGTGGCAAAACTCAAGAGCTTTTATTGGAACCAACTCCCTCTTCAGCAGCCACACAGAATTTCTGCTTAAATAAGCCCTTTATCCCAATTTTTTTTGGCTTTCAAGTATCTCTTTTCTTTCCAAACTGCCAAAAAGCACAGAAAGGAAAAGTCCTGGGAGTGTCCGTTTTTCTGCTTCTCACATTTAAACCTGATTACAATGTAACATTCTCAGCTGTTTGTTAGCAGTTTCCCAGGGAAGACTGGTAGCCCTGTACAGCTCATATTAGCACATTCAGGATCAACTTTTTCTTCAGCAGCAAAATCACAATCAGGTTGATGTCTGTAAAGATTTCAGATTCCTGAGCCTGGGTTAAAAGAATCTGAAAAAGTTATTTGGCCCTGGCCTCTCGACTTGTTAAATGTGACCCCCGGAAGCATGCGACCTGGAGGTGGGACGGGGGAAGTATACTCCAATTCACAGCAAAAAATGGTTATTTTTTTCTAGAAGGTTCATTTTACTCAATGGTCATTAGTTTAAAGCACTGATTTTACATCACAAGTACAGAGTAGAATGCCAGAGTATCCAGCTGGCTGCCTTGTGCAATATGCCTCTCTCCAGGGGTAACTTCACTTTCTCTGCCACAGCAGAGATTAAGAGGTGCTGGAATAATGAATCCCCTGAACTTTGGACCTGCCTGCAAAGGTCAGTACATTTTAAAGCTCTCTAAGCAAGCCTGCTTCACTTGCTTGTTGATCCAGGCAGTTAGGAACCTGTTCCCAAATCTTATTTGAAGTTTCTTCCAATAATCCAAAGAATCTTAAGAATACATCTTAAGTTATGCGATCAGCAGAAAGGGGAACATCCTATAAAGTCACCCTAAACCCAGGCTACAGAAGATCAATTGCACTCATCCACTGATCCTTGGAGAAGGCTGTTCAGTGCAACACGAAAGCTAAAAGGAGGAGAGCAGCACTGCAAAAGTGAGAGGGATGGATTGAGAGCTGGGATTCCGAGGCTGGATGACTCTCAGTCCCTTCTCCCTGACACTGTCCTTGGGGATTCTCCTCTGTAGACCTCAGAGGACTCATCTATCTAGAAACCTAATTGTAGGCCTTCTCTTCCAGTGCCTTGGATGTTTCATTACCTTAATTCGAACTTCATGAGCCTTTGGGGGTGCCACCTCTACCTCCTCTATAGAAAGAGGCTTCCCAGCCTCCCAGGCAACTGCAGCCTTGCATTTGATAACCTGCAATGGGGGAAAACAGGGCAAGATGCTTATCCTCCTGAACTAATCACAACTCCTTAGTTAATTTAGATGATGATGAATGCTAATCTTCGAGAGTATATCACCAATTCACAATGACACAACTCCAAGTGATATTGAGAATCTCCTGGCATGTGTTTATACTTTATATAAATAGTACTTATTAAAAAATTTTCATTGAGATGATCACATGTGGAAGTTTCATTCAGGAATTCCCTGGCAGTCAGTGGTTAGGACTCAGCACTTTCACTGCTGGGGCCTGGGTCCCTGTTGGGGGAGCAAGGGAGGAGAAAACTCAGATCCCTGCAAGCTGCATGACCAAAAAAAATGAATCATTCATCAAATATTTAATGACCCTCTACAACACACAAGCAGGAGAAGGTTAAGAATACAGGTTCCAAGAGAATCTGACTCCGGAGAAGGCAATGGCATCCCACTCCAGTACTCCTGCCTGGAAACTCCCATGGACGGAGGAGCCTGGTGGGCTGCAGTCCATGGGGTCGCTGAGTCAGACACGACTTCACTTTCACTTTTCACTTTCATGCATTGGAGAAGGAAATGGCAACCCACTCCAGTGTTCTTGCCTGGAGAATCCCAGGGATGGCAGAGCCCGGTGGGCTGCCGTCTGTGGGGTCACACAGAGTTGGACACGACTGAAGCGACTTAGCGGCAGCAGCAGCAGCAGCAGTCTGGTATAGGGCCCAAGGGCTCTGAATGCTTAAGATGGGCCCTATGAAATTTTTTTGCTCAGGCTGGTGTAACACTGGTTTACTGTAAAACTACACAGCGGGAAGTGGTATAAGGAAGAGAATCAGAATGGGGACTCTAAAAAAAAACAAAACCAAAAAATGCACCTATCCCTTTCAATTGTGCTATGCAATACAGTAGCCACCTGCCACCTGTAGCTTTTGAGCACTTGAAAAATGACCAGTTTGAACTGAGATAAGCTGTACCTGTAAAATAATCCCAGGTTTTGAAGACTCACTATTAAAAAAATGCTGATTATATGGTGAAATGGTATTTTGAATATATTGGGTTAAATTTTAATTCAACTTAATACCATTTTAATGTGGCTAATAGAAAAGTTAAAATTATATACATGACTCATACTGTATTTCTATAGTATAGTGCACTTTAGAGATTCCAGTTTGTATACTTCTCCTTTACTAGAGAATCAAGTGTAATGAGGAAGGTTTTGATTAGTTCACAGAATGATTATGAAACATGTTTATGGAATAAAGGTCGTGCTGAGTTTATAGTAGACTTGAAAGCCAATAATTACAAAATGTGTGATTTAAAGGGAGAGGCACAAAGTGCTACAGAATGTAAAATGTGGAGAAAGAGTGTAATAGTGTAACTATGGTGGGTGGGTTTGGGGAAGTGTCACTTTTAACTGGGATGAAAGATGAGGAAGTTACAGAAAGATAAAATATCTACATATAGAATGATTGTGAGCTGTGGATATGAAAATGAAGCCCCTAATACAGTCCTTGACAAGGTGCAGCTTTGCAGAAATAAGTCAGTAGCCATTAGTAGCAAGAGAACAAAGAGTGGAGGAAAAGAGCTGACCTATGCAGAGGGATGAGTGGCTTGCATAAACTCATGAGGCTGGAAATAATCACTTTTAAAATTAAAATGTAGATATTAAATGCTGATAAAAAAATTTATACACTGCATTAGAAACTTGTTTCACCTCAATGTACCATAAATCCCAAACTCCAAAGGTAAAATTCAAAATACTAACAATGAAATCACATATTCTAGAGATCTAAAGCAACAAGAATAATTCATTCACAATCTAAGCTTTAAATCCCTCCGCCCCCCTTTTAAAGCATATCTGAAAGTTTAACGTTTTCCTTTCAATAACAATTCTAAACAAAACAAAGCTTCACTCTAAATCCGCAGGCAACTGCCCTGCTTCAACATCTGAACTATCACAGGAAAAACAGCTGCCAACTTGTTAAATTTTAAAGGTCGTTTAGACTTTATCATTTCTATTTAAGTTCAAATCTTTCAAGAAAATTTCTTAACTTTGTAAAGCATTAAAACCAACAGCGACATTAGATTAATCCTGTTACTCGCGTATTTCTGCCTTTACTGGCTAATGTGTATTTCAGGAACTTTTAATAGTCTGTTGCACAGGGTGCAACTCACTATCCTTAGTGTGACCACTAATCGCGACTAACCTGTAACTCTCAAGTTTTTTATCTAAAATGGGGTACTATCTTGCATAGGTGTTACAAAAGGATTAAAGTAGGGTGTGTATAAAGCTCTGGTGTCCAGGTGCTCCAAAACTTTACGGAGCCTTCCAAAAGTACAGTCCTTGGAGGCAGAAAAATAGCTCAATTATGAACTACTATTGTGAAACACAACCTAGGGGTTAGGAGCTCGGGCTCTAGCTGCAGCTTTGCTACCTGAAAGTATGATCACAGCAAGTGATGTAACTTTATGTACGCAAAGCGTGGGGACTCTTAAACCACCTCCATAATACCAGGCTACCGATCCCACCCCGCCCCCACTCTCCGGTTCTCCCCACCCCCATCCCGCTTCGGCTGCCCCCGAAGCAGCAGAATCCGGCCACGAAAGAAGCCGAATCAAAGCTTCCTCCCTTCCTCCCTGCTGAGCTGCTAGCTCCCCAAGGCCGCGTTTCAGCTCCACCAGCGAGTCAGGCTCCGGGCCAAGCCCCACGCGCCCCCGACTCCTCTCACGCCAGCGGCCAGGTTCAGCTCCATGCTTTCCCTCCCTCCCTGCCTTTCTTGGACTCAGCCAGCGTAACAGCTGATTATACCTGGTTCGCCATTTCCTCAGACCGCAGTGAGCGAGAAGCAGATAACAGAACAGGCGTGCAGGGTCCGGGATGTGGGCGGGGCATGCGTCCGCCGGCGCCCGGGCGAGCGTGGAGGCGGGGGTTGCGGGGGCTGGAACGTGGCGGGTGGGGCTTGAGGCCTGGCCAGGCCGGAGCTCTAGTTGATACCAGGTGGTCTCGCGAGAAGTTGGAGTTTCCAGTAGGCTGGAAAGCAGCTGCGGCGGCGGCCGCTAAGTGAGCAAGGAAACAGTCTGTAAAGTATCTGTCAGATGAGGGTTTCCCGGTGTAACTGTAGCCCAGGCAGCGTGGATAAAGCTTATAAAGGAGATATGTAGAGGGCGAGGAACCAGGAATTTCACTGCAAGTACGTGAGAAACCGTAAGGACTGCACCTTCTACACGCCTTGTGGGCACGTCTTGAGGGCTCCAGATGAGTGAGATACAGCTCTGCAGGAGAGTCTCCATCAGCTGCGCTTTGAGAAGGAGGATAAAGGGCACCCCCAAAACGGGGGCTTATTGGGAAAAGTCCCAGTATCAACTTAAAAAAAAAAGCACAAAGGAAGACCTGTGAGTTGAGTTTCTTCAATGTCTTACTGAGGACTGTGGCCTGGAAACAGCCTCTCAGATATCCTGAGGAACTATTCTGAAAAGGTGGGGGAAGGCTAGTGTACGTGTGATTTTGGGGTGCGAGGTTGTAATCAAGCATACATCTCCTGGAAGATTATTGCTAGTCCTGAGGAACAGATATCTAAATGATTTTTGTGTTTTTTCTAAATATAGGAGGATGTGAGAATCTAGGTTCTGAAAATGTTTCTCTTGAAATATTTCTAACTATCTAAGGGCCTGTTTCGCCTGTTTTGCCAGAGCACAGAGTACCTCTTTCTTGATCTTTTCCCGGAATTCCTCTCAGTGTATACTGCAGGTCAGTGATTGCTGTGGCTAATTAACTCAGGCCTTGTAGAACTGGATGGTGGGCAGTTTAAGCCAGGCTTCTATTCCAGCTGCTGCTGAAGGGTAAGTAGGATTTATGGTGGTGGTTCACAGGACATGGGGAGAGAACTATGCGAGGAGGTGAACGGGGCAGTGAAAAATCTCGGGGACATGGATGCAGTTGGTGTGTTTTTAGAGTGGAGCAGAGTGTAGAGAGAGAGAAGATGGATTATTTGCTAGTTTACTCTTAAACTCTGATAGGGATGCTGATTTTATTAAAATGCCTTTATTGGACAGACCACTCTCTTGCTGCTCAGTTTTTTTTCTCAGTGTGTACTGCAGGTCAGTGATTGCTGTGGCTAATTAACTCAGGCCTTGTAGAACTGGATGGTGGGCAGTTTAAGCCAGGCTTCTATTCCAGCTGCTGCTGAAGGGTAAGTAGGATTTATGGTGGTGGTTCCCAGGACATGGGGAGAGAACTATGCGAGGAGGTGAACGGGGCAGTGAAAAATCTCGGGGACATGGATGCAGTTGGTGTGTTTTTAGAGTGGAGCAGAGTGTAGAGAGAGAGAAGATGGATTATTTGCTAGTTTACTCTTAAACTCTGTTAGGGATGCTGATTTTATTAAAATGCCTTTATTGGACAGACCACTCTCTTGCTGCTCAGTTTTTTTGTTTTTTTTTTAAATAGCATTTTAATGACTCCTCAGTATATACCTTAAGGGTTGGCATACATTCACAAGTATGTCCAAAATGTTTCACGTCACCCGTTTATCTTCACTGTGGCTTTAACTTTTATTTATATAGAGACAACTTCTAGATTGTGAATCAGGATGGCTTCTGGTAAACTCAAGACTTGAGAAGTTCCTCAAGTCAATGTTAAACACTAAACCACAGATTAAAGAAGCTCAGGGAACACCAGGGAGCCTAATGCCAAAACACAAAACAAAACCAACCAAACAAAAATGCACTTAGGCATAATATATTCAAACTACAGAAAATCAAAGGAAAAAAATCTTGAAAGAAGCCAGAAGGAAAGAAAACATCTTATGAAAAGAGGAGCAAAGGTAAAAATTACATCCAGTTTCCCCTCAGAAATCATCTAAGCAAAAATATAGTGGAATGAAACATATGTGTTGAGGAGAAAAAAACCTTCCAATCTAGAATTCTGTGTTCTGTAACTTTATCCTTTAGAAGTGAATGTGAGATAAAGACTTTCTTAGATAAACATTGATGAAATTTGTTGCCAGAAGACATGCCTTGGAAGCAATGTTAAAAAAATTCTTCAGAGAGAAGGAAAGTGAGTCAGGTCAGAAACTCATCCAAATAAAAGAAGGGCAATAGGGAATGAATAAGTGATAGTAAAATAAAAGCTTTTATTTTTCTTTATTGATTTAGCAGAGAACGTAGCAGATAACAGTTTTATTCCAAATAAAAATATTCAAAACAGTATTATTCAAAAATAATAATAGAAAAACTACTTCATGATTATGAAGTATGTATAATTGAAATGGATGACAGCAGTAACACAAGGGATTAGAGAGAAGAATTGGGATTATATTGATTTTGTAAGGTGTTAGTACTGCCAGTGAAGCAGTATAGTGCTATTTGAAAGTGAACTTGGATTGGCTGTAATAAGTATATATTACAAATTCTAGGGCAAGCACTATAATTTTTTTTAAGTACAATTGATATACTAAGAAAGAAGGGAAAATGGAATCAAGTATTGGGTTGACACCAAAAAGGAAGAAAAGACAAAAATGGTAACAAAGAAGGGCAACCAATGTTAATGGAAAACAGTAACAAATACAATAGATAGTAATCTGACTGTATCAATAATCATTTAAAATGTCAATGGTCTAAATGCACCAACTAAAAGAAATTGTCAGTGTGAATCTAAAAACAAGTATCAAATATATGTTTTATTTTTTAAAATCTGCTTTAGTTTTTTAAATTAAAAAAATTTCTTTCGGCTATGCTGCACAAAGTGTGGGATCTTAGTTCCCTGAACAAGAATTGAACCTAGGCCCTCAGCAGTGAAAGCATGGAGTCTTAACCATTGGACTGCCAGAGAATTCCCCAAAAAACCCACTTTAAATAGAGAGGTACATATAAATTAAAAGTAAAAGAATGGAGAAAGATAAGCTAACAGTACTTGAAATAAAGTTAGGATAGCTATATTAATTTCAGATGGCAGATTCAAAGCAGTAAGTATGAGGTATAAAGAGAGGTGTTGCATGATCAAGAGGTCAGTTATTCAAGAAGGCATAACAATCCTTAATGTGTATGTGTCAACAACAGAGCTTCATAGTACATGAGGCAAAAACTGATGATAGAACTTTAAGGAGAAATACATAAATCCACTAGTACAGTTGGAGGCTTTAGCACCCAGAAATGGATAGACCCAGAAATGGATAGACCCAGCATGCAGAAAATCAATAAGGACATGGTTGAACTCAACAGCACCATCAATCACCTGGACATAATTGACATCAGTGAACTATTTCATTCAACAATAGCAGACTACATTTTCTTCTCACTATCACATGGAACATTCACTGAGATAAACTACCTTCTGGTCTATAAAACACATCTTAATAAGTTTAAAAGAATAAAAATCTTGCAAAGTATATTCTTTGACTGCAATGGAATTAAAGATAGCTAGAAAATCTACAAATACATGAGATTAAACCATGCACTTCTAAATAATACATGGGTCAAAGAAGAACTCTTAAGAGAAATTAAAAAATACTTTAAACAATGAAAATGAAAACACAACTTAAAATTTGTGGAATGTAATGAAAGCAGTGCTTATGGGAAAATTTATGACATTGAATGCAGGTACTGGAAAAGAAAAAACATCTAAAATTAATCATTTAACCTATCTTAGGAAAGTAAAAAGATCACTTTAAATTCAAAGTAAGCAGAAGAAAAGAAATAGTAAAATTTAGAGTAGAGGGGAGTTCCCTGGCAGTCCAGTGGTTACAACTCAGTACTTTTCACTGCCACGATTCCAGGTTCAATCCCTGATTAGAGAACTAAGATCCTGCAAGCTGCATGGCACAGTTAAAACATTAAATTTATAAAAAGAATGAAAGGGAGGCACACAAATTACCAATTTCAGAAACAAAAAAGGGACATCGTGATAAATCTCTATGGACATCCAAAAGATAATAAATAATACTATGAATAACTCTATGCCCACAAATTTTATAACCTAGATTAAATGGGCAATTCCTTGAAAGGCAATCTGTCCAAAACTCACACAAGAAGAAATAGAACATTTGGATAGGCCTATATCTTAAAGAAATCAAATCAATAATTAATAACCTTCCCAAACAGCACCAGGCTCAGAGGGATTCACTGGTGAATTCTACCAACTATTTAACAAAGAAAGTATACCGATTGTCTATAGTCTTTTCCAGAGAGAGAGACACACAGAGGAAGATAGATACTTACTAATTCATTCTGTGAAGCCGACATTACTTTAATAGCCAAACCAGACACAGGCATTGCAAGAAAAGAAAACTAGAGACCAATATCTCTCATGAACCTACATGTAAAACTCCTTAGCAAAATATTATCATATTGAATCCAGTAATTAATAAAAAAATGGACAACCAAGTGGGATTTACCTCAGGTACACAGCTTTGTTAAACATTTGAAAATCAACTTATGTAATTCATTTCATTAACAGTTCAGTTCAGTCACTCAATCATGTCCGACTCTTTGTGACCCCATGAACTGCAGCACACCAGGCCTCCCTGTCCATCACCAACTCCCAGAGTTCACCCAAACTCATGTCCATTGAGTTGGTAAGTCATCCAACCATCTATCTCATCCTCTGTCATCCCCTTCTGCCCTCAATCTTTCCCAGCATCAGGGTCTTTTCAGATGAGTCATCTCTTTGCATCAGGTGGCCAAAGTATTGGAGTTTCAGCTTCAACATCAGACCTTCCAGTGTACACCCAGGACTGATTTCCTTTAGGATGGACTGGCTGGATCTCCTTGCAGTCCAAGGGACTCTGAAGAGTCTTCTCCAATACCACAGTTCAAAAGCATCAATTCTTCGGCACTCAGCTTTCTTTATAGTCCAACTCTCACATTCATACATGCCTACTAGAAAAACTGTAGCCTTGACTAGATGGACCTTTGTTGACAAAGTAATGTCTCCGCTTTTTAATATGCTGTCTAGGTTGGTCATAACTTTCCTTCCAAGGAGTAAGCATCTTTTAATTTCATGGCTGCAGTCACCATCTGCAGTGATTTTGGAGCCCCCCAAATAAAGTCAGCCACTGTTTCCACTGTTTCCCTATCTGTTTGCCATGAAGTGATGGGACCGTGATCTTAGTTTTCTGAATGTTGAGCTTTAAGCCAACTTTTTCACTCTCCTCTTTCACTTTCATCAAGAGGCTTTTTAGTTCCTCTTCACTTTCTGCCATAAAGGTGGTGTCATCTGCATATCTGAGGTTATTGATATTTCTCCCGGAAATCTTGATTCCAGCTTGTGTTTCTTCCAGCCCAGCATTTCTCATGATGTACTCTGCATATAAGTTAAATGAGCAGGGTGACAATATACAGCCTTGATGTACTCCTTTTCCTATTTGGAACCAGTCTGTTGTTCCATGTCCCAGCTCTAACTGTTGCTTCCTGACCTGCATACAGGTTTCTCAAGAAGCAGGTCAGGTGATCTGATATTCCCATTTCTTTCAGAATTTTAGTTTATTGTGATCCACAGTCATTAACAGGCTACAGAAGAAGAAAACTCCTGTGATCATATTAATAGATGCAGAAAAAGCATTTGACAAAATCCAACAGCCATTCATGATGACAACTCTAGGAGTAGAGGGGAACATTCTCAACTTGATAAGAATATCTACAACAAATCTATAGCTAACAACATACTTAATGATGAGAAAGTAGAAGCTTTCCTACTAAAATCAGGCACCAGGCAAGGATATACTCTCTGACCACTCCTCAATATTACATTGGAAATCTTAGTTAATGCAGTAAGACAAGACAATAAAAGATAGAGTGATAGGCAAGGAAGAAATAAAGTTGTCTTTGTTCACAGATGATATGACTGTATAGAAAATCTATTGTTGTTTTTCAGTCACTAAGTTGTATCTGACTCTTTGTGACCTAATTTATAAAAATTCTCAAAAAACTCATGGAACTAATTAATGACTATAGCAAAGTTGAAGGATATAGGTGGTATGCAAGAGTCCATTGCCTTCCTATAAACCGGACTTTGCTATATACTGGACTTTCCTATATACCAGCAACAAACAAGTGGAATTGGAAATTGAAAACAACACAATTTACATTAGTATGGGGAAAATGAAATACTTCGGTTTAAGTTTAGTAAGGTATGTATTAGATCTGTGAAGAAAAACTGCAAAAATCTGAAGAAGCAAGAATGAAATAAATGGAGAGATATTCCATGATCACAGATAGGAAGACTTGATACTGTCAAGATGCCATATCTCCCTCTCTTGATTTATAGATTCAACACAATTCCAATAAAAATCTCAGCAAGTTATTTTTTAAAATTAATTTTAATTGGAGGCCAATTACTTTACAATATTATGGTGGTTTTTGCCATACATTGACATAAATCAGCCATGGGTATATATGTGTCCCCCTGTCCCA
>SJYX01000415.1:36944-49894 GCA_006410675.1 Oreotragus oreotragus | reverse complement strand
CTTGGAGAATTTTGAGCATTACTTTACTAGCGTGTGAGATGAGTGCAGTTGTGCAGTAGTTTGAGCATTCTTTGGCATTGCCTTTCTTTGGGATTGGAATGAAAACTGACCTTTTCCAGTCCTGTGGCCACTGCTGAGTTTTCCAAATTTACTGGCATATGGAGTGCAGCACTTTCACAGCATCATCTTTCAGGATTTGAAATAGCTCAACTGGAATTCCATCACCTCCACTAGCTTTGTTCATAGTGATGCTTCCTAAGGCCCACTTGACTTCACATTCCAGGCTGTCTAGCTCTAGGTGAGTGATCACACCATCGTGATTATCTGGGTCATGAAGATCTTTTTTGTACAGTTCTTCTGTGTATTCTTACTACCTCCTCTTAATATCTTCTAATTAGATATGGACCTAATCTTATATTAGGTCCATACAATTTCTGTCCTTTATTGAGCCCATCTTTGCATGAAATGCTCCCTTGATATCTCTAATTTTCTTGAAGAGATCTCTAGTCTTTCCCATTCTATTGTTTTCCTCTAATTCTTTGTACTTATCACTGAGGAAGGCTTTCTTATCTTTCCTTGCTGTTCTTTGGAACTCTGCATTCAAATGGGTATATCTTTCCTTTTCTCCTTTGCTTTTTGCTTCTCTCCTTTTCACAGCTATTTGTAAGGCCTCGTCAGACAGCCATTTTGCTTTTTTGCATTCTTTTTCTTATGGATGTTTTTGATCCTTGTCTCCTGTATAGTGTCATTAACCTCCATCCATAGTTCCTCAGGCACTCTGTCAGATCTAGTCCTTGAAATCTATTTCTCACTTCCACTGTATAATTTTAAGGGATTTGATTTAGGTCATACATGAGTGGTCTAGTGGTTTTCCCTACTTTTTTCAATTTAAGCCTGAAGTTGGCAATAAGGAGTTCATGATCTAAGCCACAATCAGCTCCCAGTCTTGTTTTTGCTGACTGTATAGACTTCTCCACCTTTGGCTGCAAAGAATATAATCTATCTGATTTCAGTTTGTCATTAACCTCCATCCATAGTTCCTCAGGCACTCTATCAGATCTAGTCCTTGAAATCTATTTCTCACTTCCACTGTATAATTTTAAGGGATTTGATTTAGGTCATACATGAGTGGTCTAGTGGTTTTCCCTACTTTTTTCAATTTAAGCCTGAAGTTGGCAATAAGGAGTTCATGATCTAAGCCACAATCAGCTCCCAGTCTTGTTTTTGCTGACTGTATAGACTTCTCCACCTTTGGCTGCAAAGAATATAATCTATCTGATTTCAGTGTTGACCATCTGGTGATGTCCTTGTGTTGAGTCTTCTCTTGTGTTGTTGGAAGAGGGTGTTTGCTATGACCAGTGCATTCTCTTGAAAAAACCCTGTTAGCCTTTGACCTGCTTCATTTTGTACTCCAAGGCCAAATTTGTCTGTTACTCCAGGTGTTCCTTGATCTTCTACTTTTGCATTCCAGTCCCCTATAATGAAAGGGACGTCTTTTTTGGGTGTTAGTTCTAGAAGGTCTTACAGGTCTTCATAGAACCATTGAACTTCAGCTTCTTCAGCATTACTGGTCGGGCCATAGTCTTGGATTACTGTGATATTGAATGGTTTGCCTTGGAAACGAACAGAGGTCATTCTGTCATTTCTGAGATGGCATCCAAGTACTGCATTTTGGAGTCTTTTGTTGACCATGATGGCTATTCCATTTCTTCTAAGGGATTCTTGCCCACAGTAGTAGATATGATAGTCATCTGAGTTAAATTCACCCTTTCCTGTCCATTTTAGTTCACTGATTCCTAAAATCTAGATGTTCATTCTTGCCATCTCCTATTTAACCACTTCCAATTTACCTTGATTCATGGACTTAACATTCCAGGTTCATATGCAATATTCTTTAAAGCATCGGACTTTGCTTTCATCACCCATTGCATCCACAACTGGGCGTTGTTTTTGCTTTGGCTCCATCTCTTCTTTCTTTCTGGAGTTATTTCTTCACTGATCTCCAGTAGCATATTGGACACCTACTGACCTGGGGAGTTCATCTTTCAGTGTCCTTTATTTTTGTCTTTTCATACTGTTCAGTGGGTTCTCAAAATAGGAATACTGAAGTGGTTTGCCGCTCCCTTCTCCAGTGGACCGCATTTTGTCAGAACTCTCCACCATGACGTGTCCATCTTGGGTGGATCTACAAGGCATGGCTCATAGTTTCATTGAGTTAGACAAGGCTGTGGTCCATGTGGTTAGATTGGTTAGTTTTCTGTTATTGTGGTTTTTAGTCTGTCTGCCCTCTAGAGAAGGATAAGAGGCTTATGGAAGTTTCCTGATTGGAGAGATTGGCTGAGGGGGAAGCTGGGTCTTGTTCTTATGGGCGGGGCCAAGCTCAGTAAATCTTTAATCCAATTTTCTCTGGATGGCTGGAGTTGTGTTCCTTCCCTGTTATTTGTAAGTAAGCTAGTTGCTCAGGCGTATCCGACTCTTTGTGACCGCATGGACTGCAGTCCACCCGGCTCCTCTATCTGTGAGATTTTCCAGGCAAGGATACTGGAGTGGGTTGCCATTTCTTTCTCCAGGGGATCTTCCCAACCCAGGGACTGAACCCGGGTCTCCTGCACTGCCGGCAGATTCTTTATCGACTGAGCTACAAGGGAAGCCAACTATGGCTGAGGTAATGAAGATAAGGTGACCTCCTTCAAAAGGTCCTATGCGTGTATACTCTACTCTACACAGTGCCCCCAACCCTGCAGCAGGCCACCACCGACCCACGCCTCTGCTGGAGATGCCTGGACACTCACAGGCAAGTCTGGGTCAGTCTCTTGTGGGGTCACTGCTCCTTTATCCTGGGTCCTGGTGCACACAAGATTCTGTTTGTGCCCTCCTGTGCTCTCCACAGGACTATTTTCCAGTCCTGTGTAACTTCTGATAGCTCTATAGTGGGGCTAATTACGACCTCCCCCAAGAGGGCTTATGCCATACCCAGGTCTGCTGCACCCAGAGCCCCTGGCCCTGCGGCAGTCCGCTGCTCACCCGTACCTCCACAGGAGACACCCAAACACAGTTCTCTCTCAGTCTCTGTGGGGTCCCTGGGTCCTGCTGTGCACACGGTTTGTTTGAGCCCTCTGAGCGTCTCTGGCAGGAGTGGGGTTTGATTTTAAACATGAATTCGCCCCTCCTACTGTTTTGCTGGGGCTTCTCTTTTACCCTTGTACGTGGGGTATCACCTCACGGCCGCTCCAGTGCACGCAGGCACCGCTCACTCCAGACGATGCAGTATTATTGAGCATTAATAAAGAATGAGCTATTAAACCCTGAAAAGTCATGGAAGAGTCTTAGATGTTTATTATTAAGTGAAAGAAGACAATTTGAAAAGCCGACATAGTTACCTACGGTATATAATATTCTGGTTAGTGGGGAGAGAGGGATGAACAGAGAGTTTTTGAGGCAATGAAACTATTCTGTATGATACTACACAGTGGGTATGTATCATACTTTTGTCAGACCCCATGGAGTGTGCACCACCAGGGTGAACCTTAGCATGGAAATATAGACTTTGGGTGATAATGATATGTCGGTGTAGTTCATGTAGCAAAACACCAGTAGGTGGGGAATATTGATAGTGGGAGAGGTTGTGTGTGTGGTAGGGAGCAAGAGGTATGTGGGAATGCTGTACTTTCTGCTCAGTTTTGCTGTGAACCCAAAACTGTTCTTAAAAAAAAAAAAGTGTATGAAAAAATAATAAGTCATAAGTAGATGTGTAAGTCACATCTACTTTCTATGAGAAGGAAAAATTGATACAAGGTGAAATCAGAGGCCCTCAGTCTCTTTAGAGAATTTGCTGCTGCTGCTACTGCTAAGTCACTTCAGTTGTGGCTGACTTCGTGCGACCCCATAGACGGCAGCCCACCAGGCTCCCCCGTCCCTGGGATTCTCCAGGCAAGGACACTGGAGTGGGTGGCCACTTCCTTCTCCAATGCATTAAAGTGAAAAGTGAAAGTGAAGTCGCTCAGTCGTGCACAACTCTTAGCTACCCCATGGACTGCAGTCTACCAGGCTCCTTCGTCCATGGGATTTTCCAGGCAAGAGTACTGGAGTGGGTTGCCATTGCCTTCTCCAGAGAATTTGCTAGTATGGACTAAATTAGAAATAGCCTGACCAGGTAGGAGATAACAGGTGATATTTTCCAAATACAGATAACAAAATGGGTGTAGCAGAAAAATATAGGAATATTTGGGAACTTCACCCTCCTGGTGGCATATGGAAGCAGGCTTTTTGTTAAATTCTTGACCTACTATGCTCTCCAGTTCATTTAGTAGAAGAGAGGAAACAGTGAGTGACACTGCTAACTTGTACTTAATTCTGACTCTTAAGAAAATAATTCAGCATATTTTAAAAGGAAAGGCTTATTAGATGAAAATGACCTGTCATTCTAGACTGAGACATGCAAGTAAGTGTTCACTAGACATAGTCAGACAGAATTCAAAAAGTTGAAGCATATTTCATAGAACTTATAAGAAAGAAAAGTACTGAATGCATTGAAGGAAGAGTTCATGAAGCCATAAATGTCTGCTACATCTTAAGGGGAACTTTTTTTGTTTTTCCAGCTTCAGTTGCCATTGCTTGGGTACAGATTCCATCACAGGGGTAGAGACAGCCCTTTCTATAGCCCCTATGAATTGGAACAGGAAACTATCTGAACTGAAGGAAGCCACAGATGGGTTAAACATGAGAGAGACAGACATGGTTGGTAGTAAGTCTTTTAAATACTGCAGTCCAAAAGCTACCTACCAAACCCTTTCTATTGGGAAAACATACATATGGATAGCATACAGAGAAGGTAGGCATCTATTAATAGTTTGCAAATCTGAAAATTGTGCAGTTTTTCCTGTTACTTTTCAAGAAAAACACGTATAACAGAATTGGGAGGTCAGACACTTCTTAGGGTGGCTCTGTGATCCCAAAGAGGTACATTTTCTTTGTATTTTTTGTAGGTAATATATTGTAAGTTATCCATTGTTGTAAGAAGCATGAGCATATATTTTTCCTGACTAGAACTATAGAGACTATGGAAAACTTGACAGGCTGAAGAAGTACAGGCATACCTCATTTTATTGTGCTTCACACTATTGCACTATACAGATATGGCATTTTGAAAAATTGAAGGTCTGTGGCAACCTTGTGTTGTCAGATGATAGTTATCACTTTTAAATTACAAAGTTAGCTATGTACATTTTTTAGCCATAATCCTATTGCAAACTTAATAGGCTGCAGTATAGTGTAAACATAACTTTTGTATGCACTGGGAAACAAAAAGTTCGTGTGACTGGCTTTATTACTACATTCACTCTATACCGGTGGTCTGGAACCAAACCTGCAATATCTCTGAGCTATACTTGTACAAGGGATAGTTTCATGATTAAATATAACATGAAATTAAAATGAGACTTCTTCAGAATGTCTCAGTTTTGGCTAAGAACTTCCAAGGTTAGGCAATATAAGTGTCAAAATTATTCCCATATTTTAAGGCAGGGTGCTGGAGTAGCTTTGTATGACATGCTAAGAGACACAACATTTCTTTCATCCGCATTAGCTCATTTATTGTTTCTCAGCCATATAAGGGAGAGCAAAGAATTCATGGGGAAGGGCAAAACTGGTTTGAAAGGAGAATTTCTTTAGAGTTGGCAGTGTGCTGTATATGTCTTTCCTACTTCCTGGTAAGAATGATGGAAATACTCAGCCCTCATCTGAAGTCAAGAGAAGAACAACAGTCAAAAAGCTTTAAATATTTTCTCTGGAACTTGGAAGACTCATGGTCTGTTATCTGAAATAAATTTTTAAAAAAATTATGGCTACAGGCTGACTAGAACAGCCTGTCTGGTGGCAGAATGAAATAGAACAGTTTAATGGCGAGAGGGATGCTAATGTGTTTCCATAGACCAAAGGTGGAAACTGCAAAGGGATACAGTTATTAATCCCTTGAAGTTTGTTGATCCTTTGAAGAGTTTTACCAAACTCTTCTCTTCAAAGGAGTTTAACCAAAGAGATCCATCTGGAGAAGTAAGATGACCCTGGTGGAAGCCAAGGGCTGTCTTAATTGGTCAGTTGTAGAAAACCATTCCTTTAAAGGAACTGCAGATAGGACACCCCTATTAGGTCAGAGGATTCTTTGTGAAATCTATAGAAATTCCCCGCTCAAGAAGGAACTCAGATTCCAAAGGATGCTATACCCAAAGGACACTAGTGTTAGACATCAATTGCAACAGTTCTGGTTGTATAAAACGTAGTTTTTTCTTCCAAATGCCTCCTCTTTTCTAGGCTGGACAGTTGAAGGACCTTGAAACAGTAGCTAGTATGCAATGAGAAGCGATGGAAGATGGAAGGGAGAAGAAGGAAGCCCCTCATCCCTTCCCTACTGCAGATCTAAATTCCTCTGGTAATAGTGGCAGTAAAGCCCGTGGTGATGGCCTCTGTCTAGCGCTGGGCTTGATGGTTTAGTCTGCAGCATCCTGAACCTGAGGCAAGGGAAGTGCTGGCCAGATCAGTTCTGCTGCATGGATTTGGACATAATTTCAAACCATAAATCTCTGAAAGTGTTTTCTAGTTTTCTGACCTAATAGCCTTTTTTTAAAGTCAAAGTATTTTTTATTTTTACTAAAAGAAAGTTTAAAAGAAGGTAAACCACAACTTAAAGACTTTTTCTTTTCTCCATTTTCTTTTTTTAATGTTTATTTATTTTATTTTTTAAATTTATTTTAATTGGAGGTTAATTACTTTACAATATTGTATCGGTTTTGCCATACATCAACATGAATCTGCCACAGGTATACACGTGTTCCCCATCATGAACCTCTCTCCCTCCTCCCTCCCCATACCATCCCTCTGGGTCGTCCCAGTGCACCAGCCCCAAGTATCCAGTATCATGCATCGAACCTGGACTGGCTATCGTTTCATATATGATATTATACATGTTTCAGTGCCATTCTCCCAAATCATCCCACCCTCTCCCTCTCCCACAGAGTCCAAAAGACTGTTCTATACATCTGTGTCTCTTTTGCTGTCTTGCATACAGGGTTATATCCTTTTAATAAAATCTTTATCATTATAAATTAATCAGAATTGATTTCTATGACTTGCAATGAAATCAGTCAATTTGTATCAAGAGTTTGCAAGAAAAGAGACCATCAGGGAAGTGGGTCAATCTGGGGATGAAAAATCTGACCTAATGGGGCTGAAAGCAAATGAAAACCCAGTTGATTCTAAGGAGTAGATTAAGTATGCAAGGGTGGAACAGTTAATAAAAAATTAACTCTGATTTCTTGGAAGAAAGTATTGAAGGCAAAGCCTTGGGGATCACAAGATTTTTGCCATAAAAGAGTATTAAAATAGATGATCATTCAAAGCCTGTGGGCATAGATGATTTCTTCTGAAAGTGCTAGACAGTTTAATGAAACAGAATGGTAAATCTGCTACTTAGTGATGTTGAGTGTCTAGTTCAACTTCTCTGACATTCTCCTCTTTCTCATCATGGTTGTGAGACGGCTACTGCAGCTCCAGACTGTTGTGCCCTAACATAGTATCCAAAGGTAGGAAAGAAAGAAGTACAGTTGATTTGCAATGCTGTGTTAGTTTCTGGTATATAGCAAAGTGATTCAGTTACTACCTATATATATGTGTGTATATACATACATACATACATACATATATATATATATATATATATAGTTGCTGTTTTTTAATTGCTCAGTAGTATCCACCTCTTTGCGACCCCATGGACTGCAGCACACCAGGCTTCCCTGTCCTTCACCATCTCCTGGAACTTGCTCAAACTCATGTCCATCGAGTCAGTGATGCCATCCATCTGTCTCATCCTCTGTCGTCCCCTTCTCTCCTGCCCTCAGTCTCTTCCAGCATCAGGGTCTTTTCCAATGAGTCAGCTCTTCACATCAGGTGGCCAAAGTATTGGAGCTTAAGCTTCAGCATCAGTCCTTCCAATGAATATTCAGGACTGATTTCCTTTAGGATGGACTGGTTTGATCNACTCCAATACTTTGGCCACCTGATGTGAAGAGCTAACTCACTGAAAAAGACCCTGATGCTGGGAAAGATTGAAGGCAGGAAGAGAAATGGGCGACAGAGGATGAGATGGTTAGATGGCGTCACTGACTCAGTGGACATAACTTTGAGCAAAGAGAGAGTGAGTTAGTGAAAGAGAGAGAAGATAGAGACAGCGAAGGACTGTCTGGGAGATAGTGAAGGACTATCTGGGAGATAGTGAAAGACAAGGGAAGCCTAGTGTGGTGCAGTCCATGGAGTCGCAAAGAATCAGACATGACTTAATAGACTCCATGTATCTTATGGAGATAGAGTAGGAAGCTTTTCTTTTTTCCAAATGGCCACTATTTAATCTTTTAAGGGTTTTGAGTACTTCTGGTAATGTGGAAGTGTCAGAAAAGAAAAACTGGTTAGTTTTCAACATCAAATGAAATTAGAATCATTGTAAAGATTTTTCAGACTGCTCACTCATCTGGTAATTTACCTTTTTCCTTGGTACATTAGGTCAAATGCCTCATTGACTTTGTCAAAAGGTAGGGTATGGGAGACCAATGCATCCAAATCCAATTTCTTATTCTTGTAGTCAGCAGCCATCTTTGGAACAGAAGTGACACCTTTCCAACCTGTAATTGCCCCAAATGTCAAATAAACACATGGGTCTTGAGATGAAGGGATAGTTTAACCAGTGTTTGTCAAATGAACGAAATTTTTAGGTCAGATATGGGTTGTTTCAAATAGATTATCCCCCTGCCATCTTTAATTTTTTTTTTNGCCATCTTTGGAACAGAAGTGACACCTTTCCAACCTGTAATTGCCCCAAATGTCAAATAAACACATGGGTCTTGAGATGAAGGGATAGTTTAACCAGTGTTTGTCAAATGAACGAAATTTTTAGGTCAGATATGGGTTGTTTCAAATAGATTATCCCCCTGCCATCTTTAATTTTTTTTTTGTATTTTTAATCTATTAAATTTTTTCTTCAAGAGAAAAATTCAAGATTATTTTCTATTTCTAGATAAGGAATTATCTCGGTTTGATTCATGTCTACCTTTTGTTCCCCTATGTTGGCCTATTTTAATGTAAATTGAATTTCAATTTGCAAATTACAGTTATCTTTCTATTAAAAATTCTGTTTACTTTCAAGTAACCAATAGAATAAATAGCTTTCATGTAGTCTTCAGATATGTTCTAGGCACTCAATGTTTTTAAAAAATAATTTTCTTTCCTTTCAGTAACCTTCATTATGATAATTTGAGTACTACTGTGAAGGAAAAGGAAAACAAAAACTGACCACCAAAGCTTGTTCCAGTTAGAGTACGGCCCATTAATAGCTCCATTGCAGAAACATTCAGTCCATTGTCACCAACGTTTACTCCAATGATAGTGCATACTCCCCAGCCTACTGTTACACTGTCCAGGGCTGCTCTCTGGAAGGTCAAACAAAAAAAGATTAGCTGAGTAGGTAGAAAAGTAGAACATGAACTACAATGTGGGTATGTTCAATGCTTCAGGGAAAATTTACACAACTCTGCATTATGACCTTATAGTCATAATATAGATTGAGACTTGCACTTATGTTCTGTTTCAGATAGCACATCCAATAAAATTCTGAACATCATCAAAAATGATATTTAAACAAAACAAAACATATTTTACTCTGTTTAATACCACAGTTATACTGAACCTATAGTGTATTTCATTGTATGTCAAGAAAAATACACATACATGAAGTTAAGGAAAGATCCATAGATGATATTGTAAACTTGAATCAACAAGTTTTTGACCATCTACAATGGAATGTGCAAAGATATTTGCAATTCCAGAGGGTTAGGATCCAAATTAAGTCATGAAGAGAGAGTGAATAGGTAAATATGAGGCATACATTGTAACTTAATAGATCTCAATGTAGGATAAATTAAAAGAAATGCTATTTAAAACAGAAGACAAAACAATTAAACAGAAAATGACAGTGGCTGCTGCTCATCAAACATTTCTTCTGCTTCCCTATAGTTTTGAGCTCTCCTGCGGTTACATAGAATCACATGACTAGTTCTGGGCTACAAGCCAGAGTGATGTGTGCCATTTCCTGGCCAAAATGGAAATGCCAGTGGGCAACCTGCCAGCTATCCCTTCTGCTCTAACAACCATGAGAACCTCGTGTTAAGATTGTAAAGCCACAAATTAGAACTTCCTTCATTGCTAAGTCACCACGTGGAAAACGGGGATCCAGAGGATTTGCACTGATCTTTGCATGATAGAAGAAAAAATATTGTTATCTTAACCCACTGCAGGTTTGGAGTTAATATGAAATGGAGTTAATATGAAGATTGAAATCATAAATAAGTTTAAGAAAAATATAAACTTGTGGATGGCCATTCCACATAGAAGCCCTGTGGTATAGTCAAACATTTAAAAATATTTTGAGACTAATGTTATAGAAGAAAAGTATAATTTACCCCATATCCTTTGCCATGCATGCTCAGTCACTTCAGTTGTGTCCAACTCTCTGTGACCCCATAGACCGTGGCCCGCCAGGCTCCTCTGTCCATGGGATTCTCCTGGCAAGAATACTGGAGTGGGTTGCCATTTCCTTCTCCAGTGATAAAGTATGAAGTGAGTAAAGTGAAGTCGCTCAGTCATGTCCGACTCTTTGCGACCCCATGGATTGTAGCCTACCAGGCTCCTCTGTCCATGGGATTTTCCAGGCAAGAGTACTGGAGTAGGTTGCCATTTTCTTCTTCTTTGCCATAGTATGTAGTCAACTTGATTCTCACTTGTCAGTGTGACTTTTACTTCTACAGAAGTTCCACTAGGAATACTGTTCCTTTTCATCACTGATCACTATATGAAAGAAGCAGTCTGAAGTATGGTATATTCTCTCCCTCTTCTCTCGTTGTCTCTGTCTGTCTTACTAGGGATGGAAAATGACCTAGAACCTTTAGAATGTGTTTTGAAATCTTTATTTGAATATGTGTTTATTTATAGTTTTGAAAATTTCTAACATTTCTAAATAGCAACTCTTACTTTCTACACTTCTTGTATGGCAGAAGCATTTTTGTTTAATGCATATTGTACAGAAGAACCCACAAAGAGAGGAAAACAACACAGGAACTGCTTGCTACCTTAAGGGAGCTGCTTAGATTATTCCCATTTTGGGTTTGGCTGTGCCATGTGGCTTAGGGATCTTAGTTCACTGGCCAGGGATTGAACCTGTGCCCTCTGCAGTGGCAGTGTGGAGTCTTAACCACTGGACTGCCAAGGAACCCTCCTCTTTATTTTTAAATTTAATGTCTTTCTTATTGTCCTTTTCTCCATTTATGAGCTTTTCTCCAAGCAGGGAATTGACCTCCATAAATATGACTTAGTTAAATGGGTATTATATGCAAATACAGGATTTTATTTAGTAGCCTCTGATAACTTTTGATGAGAATTATTTTTAATTCTCAAAGTCTTATAAAATTTCCATTACTGCAAATTTCTGATTGTTTTGTTGGATTCCTTAGGCTGCTTTAGAGCATTAGAAATCATCAGAATGAAGTTCATACCCATTACTGGAATGTCTTCCACAACCTAGAAATTTAGCTTTCCTTTCCCTTGGTGGAAGGGTAGGCAGCTCATTTTTTGTGGTTAAATAAACCCACCTCTTTTTATTTGGATTCTCTAGGGTGATTCTATTCCATGATTTAAAATACATTTCTTGGTGTAATAAATAAGATAATAATGGAACCTGAAAGATTTAGATCAGTGGTTCTCAGCTTGAGAAACTTGTAAAAAATATTAGTACCTTGGTCCCAAGTACATGAGAATATCCTAGGTATGGGTCTATTCGTTGACACTGAAAAACAACTGCCCTGATACTTCTAAAGTATAGCCAGATTTGAGAATCTCTGTACTAGAAAAATAAGCTTAAATGGGCTGAATTTCAGTGTTTGTGAAACATGTGAGCCGTGGGAAGTGGAGGAATGGATGAGGCACATTGCAGTCCTCAGGTTCCAAGGACAATTTAAAAAGTAGGGCCTGAAGCTTTGGATGCAGAGGAGCAGTGCAGGACGAGGCGCCCTCCCTGCATGAATTTCAGTAACAGCATTTATTGAGTTCTTTCCAGGTGGTGCAGTGGTAAAGAATCTGTCTGCCCATGCAGAAGACACGGGTCAGGAAGACCTCCTAGATGAGGAAATTGCAACCCACTCCAGTATTCTTGCCTAGGAAATCACATGGACAGAGGAGCATGGTGGGCTACAGTCTGTGGGGTCACAAAGAATCAGACAGGACTGAGCAACTGAGCACATATGCGCATATGCTTATTACCGGCCAGATCTTCTCTTAAGCAGTCACACCATTTGCAGTGAAACCATTCTGAGAGGCAAGACCCAGGAAGGGGAGCCTATTGCTCTCAGCAGCTCTTCCCCATTTCCATTCTCTCCTGGGGAAGACATGTCAGGTGAGAACTGAGGAGAAGAATTAGCAAAGCCTGCTCCTGGGAGATTGAAGTACAGAATTGCATTCTTTATAGCCTCCCAGTGCCCAGTTGTGTCCACTTCTTTGCGACCCCTGGTGTTCAGATGGCAAAGAATCTGCCTGCAGTGTGGAGACCCAGGTTCAATCCCTGGGATGGGAAGATCCCCTGGAGAAGGGAAAGGTAACCCACTACAGTATTCTTGCCTGGAAAATTCCATGGACAGAGGAACCTGGTGGGCTACAGTCCATGGGGTCATAAAGAGTCAAGCACCACTGAGTGACTAAGATACACACACACTGCAATCCTGTTGACTGTAGCCCACCAGGCTCCTCTGTCCATGGAATTTCCCAGGCAAGAATACTGGAGTGGGTTGCCATTTCCTTCTCCAGGGATTAAACCCTTGCCTCTTGTGTCTCCTGTATTGGTAGATGGGTTCTTTACCACT
>SJYX01000415.1:0-22331 GCA_006410675.1 Oreotragus oreotragus | reverse complement strand
GGGAAAGTTGATGGACAACTGATTACTTTCCTGAAAAAAAGTACCTACCTACTCCCTGATGCAAGCACCTACCCTCCCCACTTTGGACTATTTTAAAGTAAATCTCAGACATCACTGTTTCATCTGTAAATATTTCAGTATGTGTCTCTAAAAGATACTTTTAATTCTACAGATTTCATTTGGTTGGTATGTCTCTTATGTCTTTTGATGTATAGGTTCTCATCCTACCCCTTGTTTGTGCTCCTGTAGTTTTTTTGTTGAATAAATAATTATTTGTCCTACAGAATTTACTTCAATCTAGATTTTTCTGATTATGTTCCTGTAGTCTGGTTTAACATCCATCGCTGTATTTCCCCTAAACTAGTATTTTTTATTTAAATGCTTGATCTGATTCAAATTTTATGTTTTTGTAGGGATATTGCTAAAATAGTGTAGTGTATTTTCACCTGGAGGCATGTAATAGCTTATCTCTTTGTGATGCTGGAAAGAACTGATGGTCATTGTCAAAATCTGTTATTTCATTAGAGGTTTGCAAAAGGGTCTATTCATTTTTTGAATATCTGCAACAACCCTGTGAAGTAGGTATTATTATTGTCTCCTTTTTATAGATGAGTAAATTGAGGCACAGTATGGGCAGAAGAGCCTGGAGGGCTATGGTCCATTGAGTCGCAAAGAGTCCAACATGGCTGTAGCCACTGAGCACGCATGCATGCATAGATATGAGTAGTAAAATTTTAGCTCCTGAAATAACTAGTTTCAATTAGCATTAAAGATAAATATTTTGTTTCTATAGTCTAAGTAAAAAATAAGGCAATTAAGATTTTTTACTCCTGATCCAGACTGCCTAGGTTCAAAATCTAGCTCCAATCCGTGTGGCCTTGGAATGAATTACTGTAACGCATTGCATTTCTCTCTCATCCTCTGTAGAAGTGAGAGGGTAACAGGCAGGTAAGGAACTGAAAATCAGTCTGGGATGCCATCAGGTAAACCCCTGATGCATCTCCTTCCCACCTCAGTGGTAGAACCAGGAGGTATGAGTATGGTGCGTGCGTCAGTAAGGGACAGACTAAGTCAGACCAGAGAAGGAAAGCTTCGGTGGAAAGTCTGTCTACAGCCCCATCTAGAGCAGGGAAGGGACGCCTCCAGTAGAAAAATGGTGCTGTTCACTTTTTTTCTCTCTTACAGATGGGAGCTAACAATTCCAGCCTCACTCCTTTGAACTGTATCCTGAAAAACTGGGATAGATTTGATCCTTAGAGCTTAAAGACGGTATGCCTGATCTTCCTATGTGATACTGCATGGCCACGGTATCCATTGGAGGAAAGCAAATGGTAGTCAGTTGGAGGGTCTCTTAATTATAATACTATTATACAATTAGACCAGTTCTGTAGAAAACAAGGGAAATGGGTAGAAGTAGCATATGTGTTGACCTTTTTCTCTGCAGGACATGCCAGACTTATGTCCTAAGGGTATAGATTTGGGTATGAAATCTTCAGCTCCTTCCTCTCCTCCTACTTTGCCCCCATATCCGGGGCTCCAAACTGAAAGTCAGGCGCCCAGCAGGGTTGCCTCAGTAAAAACCCAAACTGAAATTCAAACTGCCCAAGTAGAGGTCCAAACAACCCCTGTCTCATTATGACCTCAGACTATGCTGGTTTCAAAGAAACTCAGACAGTTGAAGTAAGAGAAGCTTAGACAGCTGTAAGGCGAGTGCAGAGAAGAAGAGAGTGAGCTGGGCAGTCAGGCAAGAAAAAGGAAATTTATTAGAAGGAAAAAACAGTGACTGGCTCTTAAGGAGAACCAGTGTTCTCCCTTTCTGACGGAGTCCTTCTTCGACCCCACCAATGAAAAATTCTGTGAGGAGGTGGTCACATAGCCAGAGGTCTGGAATCTGGTGGTCTTGCAGCTTTGAGAAGGTAAGTGCCAGTGAGATAACATGATGCCATTTGGACAATTTGGTCAGTCTCACAGATCACTGTGATTTTATTCTTCATTTGCAAGGTCAACATAATGAGTCATCTTATCAATGAGACCCTGTGTGGGCCCTATCATTCCAGCCTTTTTGATTTAGGATAAGGGCCAAAGGTCAATCTTCTGTAACTGCTTCCTGCAGGACAGGGGCATCGTGGGGGTAAGATAAGACATTGTGGGGTAAGATAAGAAAAGGCTGGAATGCGGGTCAAGGGGATTTGTGTGGGGTCGAAGTTTTGGATAATCTGAGTGAGTTAGAAGTAGCTCATAGATAGTTCAATTGGTGAAGGCTTGTAAGCAGTCCTACCACTGTAAGAGTTACCCTGGGCTCCATAGAGGTAATGAGAGTCTGGGCCTGGGGCCCTGGGCACCTTCAGTCTTCAGTAGCAAGTCTGTGGAACCTGGGTAGAGCTGGGTTGGAGGACTCCTGCTCAGACCAGGAGGGGAATGTCCGGATCCCTGGAGGTGGACTTGGGCAGTTGACCTTCCAATGTCCCATTATGCCACAGCTGGGACCTGGACCTGGAGGGGGCCTTGGCTTTAGGCATGAGCGGGTCCAGTGGCCTTCTTTGCCACATTTGAAGCAGGGTCCAGGTGGCTTCCTTTCTTTGTTGGTTGATGGTGGCTTGGAGCCACGTAGGGCAAGGGCTAAAAGGCGGCATTTGGCCTGATCTCTTTGGGCCTTCTCTAGCTTTGCCTATTCTCCTGGTTATTGAAACTCTTAAAGGCTAAATTTAAAAGGTCTCGTTGAGGGGTTTGAGGGCCTTCTGCCTTTTTTAGTTTCTTTCAGATATCTGGGGATGACTGGGAGATAAAATGGGTGTTAAGGACAATGGTGCCCTCTGCTGAAGTGGGGTCTAATTTTGTATATTTTTGTAGTGCTTCTGTTAACCTGGCTAGAAATTGTGCTGGATTTTCATCTAGCCCTTGAGTTATTTCCCGGAGCTTATCAAAGTTGACAGCTTTATGCCCTGTCCCCCCCTTTTTATTTTCTTATGTCCTGCTTTTGAAGGCCCACAGTGAGACAAGCAACCGTGTGATTACGGGCTGCTCGTCCAGGTCTCCTTGCCTGATAATCCCAGTTGAGATCTTCTTGGGGGACAGCTGTTGCCCCTACGGGCTTAGTATCATCCGTCCTATGTATCTCATCAGCAGGCACCTGAAAGGCTTGCCATACTCATTCTTTCTCTTCTGGGAGAAGAGTGGAGGAAAGTATGATGTAAATGTCATGCCAGATTAAGTCATAAGACTGGGTGAGACACTTGAATTCTTTTAGATAATTATCCAGGTATGAGGAGTAGGAGCCAAGATGCTTTTCAATCTGAGACAGATCGTGAGGGAGAATGGGACATGAACCCTAACGATGCCTTCTGTTCCAGCTACTTCCCCTGAAGGGAGGAGTGGAGCAGGGGAAGGAGCGGGGTCCTGTGGTGAAGTTTCCTGTTTTACAGTTGTTCAGGACTGGCTCTGGGGAGGGGATCTAGGGAGGTCTGGGTAAAGCCTTGGGACCCTTAGGGTAGAGGATGAGGCTGAGAACTCAGAGTTTATTACAGGCAAAGCCTGGAGAGGGGAGTTGGGAGCTGCCTTCAGAAAGAGGGAGGGAGGAGGGGATGTAAGGTGGAGGCTGTGGAACTGGATCTGGAGCGGCTGCAAGGGGATTGGGAGCGATAGGGGGTAGGCTGTGGTCGGAAGGGTCAAGGAAGAAGAAGAAAATTCTGAACATGAATCAGGAGACATTGTATTCGGAGGATGTGGCCCAGAGTAGAGAAGTAGAACAGGATTCACAGAGAGAGCGTTGAGAGCGGAGAGTGAAGAAAGCCTGAACATAAGGGATTTCTAACCACTTGCCATTGCGGCAGCAGATGTTATCAAGGTCTCATAGAGTATTATAATTGAAAGTGAAAGTGAAGTCGCTCAGTTGTGTCTGACTCTTTGCGACCCCATGGACTGCACCCTACGAGGCTCCACCGTCCATGGATTTTCCAAGGCAAGAGTCCTGGAGTGGGTTGCCATTTCCTTCTCCAGGGGATCTTCCTAACCCAGGGATCGAACCCGGGTCTCCTGCACTGCAGGCAGATGCTTTACCGTCTGAGCCACCAAGGCGACTCTCAATTATAATTGAGAGTTCTGTTTTCTGGCCATTGGGGGCCTGTTATCAAGTCTGTATTGTGCCAGCCAATGTTAGAATAGTAAATAAATAAGCCTTTTTTGGTCTTATCTCCCCTTGGAAGCCCTAGGCTTTTAGGTTTTGGAGAAGGCATCTTAGAGGAGTAGATTTTGAGGGCTAGGATTGAGAATTTCCCATTGTGGCTGAATAGGGAGGTTAGACAAGGACAAGAGAAAGTGAGGAGAAAGGTATGAGACAAAAAGCATCCCCATTCTCAGGACTTTCTTAGGAGTAATAATAGTCTGCTTTGAAATAGGGGTCCCCTATTTCAAAGTCAGACGAGGTGCAAGGCCGAGGGCCCGAGGGCTGTGGGGATCCTCCTGCCTAACGGTAGGTCTTGGAAGAGAGGTGAGAGAGAGAGGATCCGAGGGAATGGTATTTTATTCACCCTTGTAAGTGATGGATGAAATATGGGCTGGTGTGTGGATGTGACTCCAGCAAAGCAAGTGGAGAGTCCCATCCTGGAGCTCATCTCAGTTTCTTGGTAAGGTCCAAGGGAGGGGACCACCGGAGAAGGGAGGAGGTTAGGGCCCACATGGGGTCTCATTGATAAGATGGCTTCTTATGCAGACTTGCAAACAAAGAATAAATCACAGTGATTTGTGAGACTGACCAAGTTGCCCAAATGGCATTCAGTTATCTCACTGGCACCTACCTTCCCAAAGCTGTGAGACCACCAGATTCCAGACCTCTGGCTCTGTGACCATCCCTTCAGATAATTTTTCATTGGTGGGGTATAAGAAGGACTCCGTCAGAAAGGGAGAACACTGGTTCTCCTTAAGAGCCAGTCACCCTCTCTTTTACGTCTAATAAATTTCCTTTTTCTTGCCTGACTACCTGGCTCGCTCTCTTTTTCTCTGCACTCACCTTACAATGTGGGCCCTGCTGCTGCTGCTAAGTCGCTTCAGTCGTGTCTGACTCTGTGCGACCCCATAGACAGCAGCCCACCAGGCTCCCCCGTCCCTGGGATTCTCCAGGGACAACACTGGAGTGGGTTGCCATTTCTTTCTCCAATACAATGTGGGCCCTGTCAACAGCAAAAGCTAAGGGTGACATACTGGATGAGATGGAAGACAGGAGACAAAGAGATAAAGAAAAGCAGGTTTCTCCAATCTATCACCAGGATCATATGTGCAGAGCAGCCAGAGGGGCTGAGGAATAGCCACACAAGCTGTTCTGTCTTCATGAAGCACCCACTGGGAGAAATAATCAGTCTATGAGAGTTAATAAGCCCTTTTCTTATCAAGAAATACAAAGAATCAAGGAGGATCTAGGAGACTGTTTAGAGCACCCAGAAAAATATAATAGCTCTTTTAAGGGTGTTACTCTGCTTTATGGCCTTACTTGGAAGAGTGTGATGTATGTCTTGGGACAAACACTAACTCCTGCCTCAGAAACTCGAGTTTTGGGGAAAGTGGTTGCTTATGGAGATAAATGGCTTGGTAATGAATCAGTAGGGAAGATGGAGGACAAGATAGCCACCCTCCCCACTGAGAATCAGGAGGTCCCAACTATAGAATGAGATTGGGACTGTAACACAGCTAAAGAAAGATGGGATCAGAGTCATTTTGTCAGATGTGTTTTTGAAGGACTCAGGCAGACACGTGACTTTAAAGTAAGTCTTTAAACTATGCCAAACTGGCAAACAGAAAACAGAACAGGAGGAGAA
This sequence comes from Oreotragus oreotragus, assembly GCA_006410675.1. Classification (NCBI taxonomy): domain Eukaryota; kingdom Metazoa; phylum Chordata; class Mammalia; order Artiodactyla; family Bovidae; genus Oreotragus; species Oreotragus oreotragus. The sequence goes on along the minus strand of SJYX01000415.1, from coordinate 16,524 downwards.
GGAAGCTCCTGGTGAATTCCTAGATAGACTGATCCCGAAAATAAAGAGGGAAGAGTGATCTTAAAAGATAGATTTTTCACTCAATCAGCTCCAGATATCTGCTGTAAGCTATTAAAACAGGCATTTGGGCCAAATCGGTCTTTAGATAATCTGTTGCAACAGGCTCAGACAGCCTATTACGGCAGGGAATATGAGGGAAAGAAAGGCAGGGAATGACAAAGGCAGCCGTTAAAAGGGCAGGCGGAAGCCCTTTTAACGGCTGTCTGAGCCATTCTTAAACAGCCCTGGAAAATTCCCAGAGGGCCCCAGGTGAAAAGGGATAGGCTTGCTATTACTGTGGAAAGGAAGGGCACCTCAAATAGGATTGCCCTCAGGCATCTAAGTCGCCCCTGTCTCCATGTCCGGTCTGCAAGGGACCACACTGTAGGAGGGACTGCCCCAGAGGTGTAGGTTTCAGAGGTCAGACTCAAGACAATCAGGACCGAAGGTGCCCAGGGGTCCCCACACAAGCTCCCATCCTAATTACATCTGAGGAACTCCCAGTATTAATAACTGTGAGGGTGCCAATCCGTCGATTTCCTTTTGGACACTGGGGCAACTTACTCTGTGCTTACTGAAGCCTCTGGCCCACTTTCTCCCAGGTCTGCTTCCATAATGAAACTGTCTGGATGAGCCAAATGTTATTATTTCAGTATGCATCTGGGACTTTGCTGTTTTCACACGAGTTTCTGATTGTGCCAGAGCCTCCCTCATGCATTTTGGGGAGGGATATACTGAGTAAGGTCCATACCTCTGTTTTTGTGAATCTGGAGCCCTCCCTTTCTCTCCCTTTAATTGAACAAAATGTAAATCCGAGAGTGTTGGCCGATGGAAAGTCTATGGGTCGAGCATAAAATGCTATTCCTGTAGTTGTAAAGCTCAAATACCCACACTTATTTTCACATAAAAAGCAGTATCCACTGAAACCTGAGGTTAGTTCAGTTCAGTTGGGAGGGTTAAAAACCATTATTGAGAATTTAAAGGAGCTGGGGCTATTAATTCCCTGTAACAATCCATGCAACACGCCTATTATGGGTATAAAGAAGTCACATGATAAATGGAGACTAGTTCAAGATTTACAAACAGTAAATGAGGCTGTAGTTCCTTTACACCCTATGGTGCCTAATCCTTATACTCTATTGTCTGAAATTCCTGAACGAGTCAAATATTTTTCAGTCATTGATTTGAAGTTTGCTTTCTGAGTTAAACCTATATTAAATCATCCTCTACCTATGACTTTAAGACAATCGAGAGGATTTTTTTGGAATCATAGGGTACTGCTGCATTTGGATTCCCAGTTATGGGGAATTTGCCCAGCCTTTTATACACTTATAACTGAAACTGACAAACTGCTTTGTTCTCCAGATACTCAAAGGCTTTTAAGGCTCTTCAGATTGCTCTCCTGCAAGCTCCAGCTTTGAGCTTGCCCACAGGGTCAGAAATTAATTTGTTTGTCACTGAAAGAAAAGATATGGCCTTGAGATTTTTGACACAACCCCAATGGCCTCACCAGCAGCCTGTAGGAGTTTATTCTTAAACTCTAAGGTTAATAATTGGATGACAGACAGTTGGCTTCTTAAATATCAGTCATTGTTGTTAGAAGGACCAATAACTAACTTTAAAGTTTGTGAAAACTTAAATCCTGCCACTTCCCTTCCTGAAAAGGAAAATGAAACACCTGATCATGATTTACAACTTTATGCAGCTCGGGAAGATCTGATGGATACCCCATTAGACAATCCTGACATGGAAATATTTACAGATGGCAGTTCTTTTGTTCAGGATGGGAAGTGTAAAGCAGGTTATGCCATGGTAATGACTGAACAGGTTTTAGAAGCAAAATCTCTCCCAGGGAACGGTGCTTAGCTGGTGGAGATTGTGGTTCTGGCTCTTGAGTTAAACAAAGGGCAGCGAGTAAATACACTGATTCTAAGTATGCTTATTTGATTTTTCATGCTCATGTTGCAAATTGGAAAGAAAGACAATTTAAAATAGCAACAGGAGAATATATTAAGCACATTTCAGAGAGAGTGAGAGACTTAGAGATACTAAGAAACATTTCATGCAAAGATGGGCTCAATAAAGGACAGAAATGGTATGGGACCTAACAGAAGCAGAAGATATTAAGAAGAGGTGGCAAGATTACACAGAAGAACTGTACAAAACAGATCTTCACGACCCAGATAATCATGATGGTGTGATCACTCATCTAGAGCCAGACATCCTGGAATGTGAAGTCAAGTGGGCCTTAGAAAGCATCACTACGAATAAAACTAGTGGAGGTGATGGAATTCCAGTTGAGCTCTTTCAAATCCTGAAAGATGATGCTGTGAAAGTTCTGCACTCAATATGCCAGCAAATTTGGAAAACTCAGCAGTGGCCACAGGACTGGAAAAGGTGTTTTCATTCCAATCCCAAAGACAGGCAGTGCCAAAGAATGCTCAAACTACCGCACAATTGCACTCATCTCACATGCTAGTAAACTAATGCTCAAAATTCTCCAAGCCAGGCTTCAGCAATACATGAACTGTGAACTCCCTGATGTTCAAGCTGGTTTTAGAAAAGGCAGAGGAACCAGAGATCAAATTGCCAACATTCGCTGGATCATGGAAAAAGCAAAAGAGTTCCAGAAAAACATCTATTTCTGCTTTATTGACTATGCCAAAGNAGAGTTGGACTGTGAAGAAGGCTGAGCACCAAAGAATTGATGGTTTTGAACTGTGGTGTTGGAGAAGACTCTTGAGAGTCCCTTGGACTGCAAGGAGATCCAACCATTCCATTCTGAAGGAGATCAGCCCTGGGATTTCTTTGGAAGGAATGATGCTAAAGCTAAAACTCCAGTACTTTGGCCACCTCATGTGAAGGGTTAACTCATTGGAAAAGACTCTGATGCTGGGAGGGATAGTGGGCAGGAGGAGAAGGGGACAACAGAGGATGAGATGGCTGGATAGTATCACGGACTTGATGGACGTGAGTCTGAGTGAACTCTGGGAGTTGGTGATGGACAGGGAGGCCTGGAGTGCTGCGATTCATGGGGTCACAAAGAGTCAGACACAACTGAGCGACTGAACTGAACTCAGAGACTTTTAACTGCTATATATTGTCCTAAAGACAGAGAAGGCAATGGCAACCCACTCCAGTACTCTTGCTTGAAAAATCCCATGGACGGAGGAGCCTGGTAGGCTACAGTCCAATGAGTCATGAAGAGTCGGACAAGACTGAGCGACTTCACTTTCAATTTTCACTTTCATGCATTGGAGAAGGAATTGGCAACCCACTCCAGTGTTCTTGCCTGGAGAATCCCAGGGACGGGGGAGCCTGGTGGGCTGCCATCTCTGGGGTCGCACAGAGTCGGACAAGACTGAAGCGACTTAGCAGCAGCACTGCAGCATTGTCCTAAAGAAGTAGTAGCTGTTATGCATTGGAAAGGGCACAGCAGGGACAGAAGTAAAGTAGCCGAGGGTAATCAGCTGGCTGTCAAGTCAGAAAGGTGACATTTAAGGAAACCGGTTCACTACAGAGGCCTTTGATCTGGACAGGTCCTGTGGATAAGGAAAACCACAATATACTGAGGAAGAATTAAAAAGATATGAGAAAAGAGAAGCAAAGGTTACTGATAAGGATGGTTACAGTCCGAGGATGGACAATCAGTATTTCTTGAAAATGCTCAAGGAAAAGTTTTCCTAAAGCCTTGGAATTAACTAATTATATAACTCAGCTCTCAGCTTTGCAACATTAAAGGAACTCTGGGAGGTAACTCCTGACCCAGCCTCTGGGTCAAAAAAGCTTCTGGTTGAGCTAGGAACAGAGGTCCTGATAAAATCATTGGGATCTGGGGCCAATTCCTCAAGCCCCTCTTAGAAGGCCCTTACCTGGTTATTCTTTCTTCTCTCACAGCTGTCAAAGTGCCAGGAATTGATTCGTGGGTGCACCACACTTAAGTTAAGTGGCACCCTGACCAGAACTAAGTGATGTCATTTTATGCCTTTACTTTCTATGCTCTAATTTTGTACTTTTCAGATGGGCCTGACAACCTATGTGAGCGTGCTTCTGCTGACTCCAAAATTCTTGAGTCTGCTGTTTGACCCTCAAGATTAGGCCTTCCTGTCCTGGGCTTACTCCCACACTGCATTCCACAGTGGATGTAACTACTGGGTCTGTGGAGTGCTCCCCTCTTCATCAGTGGATGGCTTCCCATGGTGGGAGTCTTTCCACTTCAGGGAAAGGACTTTCTACAAATCTGTGAATACTTTCAATAACAACAATCATGTGATTCCTCATTAATCTGATGACATCTGCTGCTGCTGCTGCTGCTGCTAAGTCGCTTCAGTCGTGTCCGACTCTGTGCGACCCCATAGACGGCAGCCCATCAGGCTCCCCCATCCCTGGGATTCTTTAGGCAAGAATACTGGAGTGGGTTGCCATTTCCTTCTCCAATGCATGAAAGTGAAAAGTGAAAGTGAAGTCAGTGAATTGTGTCCAACTCTCTGCGACCCCATGGACTGCAGCCTACCAGGCTCCTCCGTCCATGGGATTTTCCAGGCAAGAGTACTGGAGTGGGTTGCCATTTCCTCCTCCAATGCATGCAAGTGAAAAGTGAAAGTGAAGTCATTCAGTCATGTCAGACTCTTCGCGACCCCATGGACTGTAGCCTACCAGGCTCCTCCGTCCATGGGATTTTCCAGGCAAGAGTACTGGAGTGGGTTGCCATCCCTTTCTCCACTGATGACATCTAACAATCCTAAAATCGACAGGTGCAACACTTTGTACCTTAACTATGGACATAATGTGACTTTTTGCTTATTGTTCTTTTTTGCTGTTTGCTCCCTGCATCTGTAACTGTGTAGCTGGATTTCTTTTTAGTTGCATGGAGGTTTTTAAGATACAAATGGTTGCTCAAACTCCTGTTGACTGCGGCAGCTTCCTCCAACTACTACTTGGGGCCTGCGGATGAGAGACCCTCAATATGAAGGTTAGGAGAATATGTTGCCTCACCAATTTAGGGACAATGTCCCTTACCAGCTTGGAAGCAGTTATGGAATGAGAATGACTCCCCTTTCCCTAGGCAACATAATTCTCCTAAAAGAAAAAGCGGGAATGAGAGGATAAAAGGCAGGAAGGCTAGGGGTCTCCAAACGGAGGAAATGGGCTGCAAGTGTCAGACATTTTCTATCTCTCTCTTAAGCGGCAGAAGGAAACAACTACAAGTGTCAGATTTTTTTCCCCTTTCTCTATACAAACTTAAAAGGAGGTTTCTCTTAAAATTCTGTGTTGCCATGACAACACCTGGCTCCACCTGAACTTTTCTCAAGCCTTGAGCAAACCAATGCAGTTTTCTTATGAAAATGTTTCTCTTAAGCTACGTTAATGAACTATGTATTTACCCTAGAGTCTGTCTTTATAGGTTCCACCTAAGACTCAGAACCCAATATGTTTTACTCATACACTTGTTCTCCTAATCTATGTTAATGAAACCTGCCTTTCTTCAAGAATCACGGCAATCGTTTTATGGCCCCGGATGACTCACCTTGTGCCAATGTTATCTCAAAATGCATGTTGTGGGTGAGAGGCCTGGTACTACTCTGAGTTTTGAGACATTTCCTTTCTCTAATTAGCAGCCTGCTAGAAACTATATAATATCCCGCTAAAGACTAGTGGGGGGTGGAGGGGAGGCACTCTGTCTGCCCTCTTCTGATAGCTATGTCAGAAGCTTTCTCTCTTTTATACTTTAATAAAACTTTATTACATAAAAGCTCTGAGTAATCAAGCCTTGTCACTGGCCCCAGACTGAATTCCTCTCCTCTGGAGGCCAAGAATCCCAGTCTTTCATGGCTCAGCAACAACCTTGAGTAGCTATTCTTCTCAATCTGGCACTTATCATTTTCTTTACTACATTCACATAAACCATAAACAATATGGGGAGGCACTCTGTCTGCCCTCTTCTGATAGCTATGTCAGAAGCTTTCTCTCTTTTATACTTTAATAAAACTTTATTACATAAAAGCTCTGAGTAATCAAGCCTTGTCACTGGCCCCAGACTGAATTCCTCTCCTCTGGAGGCCAAGAATCCCAGTCTTTCATGGCTCAGCAACAACCTTGAGTAGCTATTCTTCTCAATCTGGCACTTATCATTTTCTTTACTACATTCACATAAACCATAAACAATATGGTATATGGTATTGTTACTGAATATGACTAAATATATGTCATAAACTTGCTTCTTTCCCTTACCATTATATGTGTGAGATTATTCTGGGTTGAAACATTTAGAGCAAGTTTAGCCATTCTCACTTTTTATGGTAATTCAATTGTGTTACTACACAGTGATTATTAATATGTTCTCCTATTGATAGACATTTGCCCTATTTTCAATTTTTTGTTATTACAGTGTGGCAGTGATAATAGTGCATGTCCATTTGTGTGATTTTGCAATGGTTTCTTATACACACCAAGAATTGGTGGGTACAGAATATGAATGTTTTCAACTCCATTTAGGTATGCCAATGTACTGCTCAAAATATTTGTACCAGCTATCTTACTAATAGCTTATAGAGCTTACTTGAGTTTTCCACAAAAATTTGTGCGTGGACTCAGACAGAACTTGCATTTTCCACATTGAGGTGCATAGAGTGGAATTACTTTGTCACCTAGAAAAAAAAGGCCATGTGTTGGATGATGCATAGTTGTTACTTATAAATAGTTTTCACCAGGCGAATTGGTGGAAAACACTATTCTTTATTGTATATATCTTATATTCAGTAGGAAGTATAGGTAGCTATAATACTTTGTTAACCTACAAGATTGCTGATTCTCCCAAGTACTGCATATGTTATCTTTTTTCTGCTCTTTTTCTCTGCTGGACAGTCAAGCAACACATCTGTATTGATGTCATCAGGTGCAGAACCCTGTCTGACACCCTGTTGTCCTTGCAACACTCTGCATCATGACTATTATTTACTATATCATGCCTATTATTTATTACATTTGTAAACACCTTAAGTATAGGAGATATGGGCAATAGGCTTGATATGGAGAGTAAATTATATATCATCTCCATGTTTCACCATAGTTCACTCGAATTCTACATTTTTCTACTTTTTATTCAATTTGAATTTAACAAAGACTTCTAGCCTCTGGTGACTAAAGTCCAATAATGATAATTAACATTTGTTCAACCTTTAGTATGTGTCAGTTACCATTCTAACTGCTTGCATATATTATCTCTTTAATTCTCAGAACAACTCTTTGAGATGGGTATTATTTTATCCCCATTTTAGAAAATGGAAATCTAAATAGAGTCACAGAAAAGTGACTTAGCTGACTAAGGTTACACAGCCAGTAAGTGGCAGAGCTGTGCCTTAATTGGCTGGACTTCTTTGTAGATTCCAAATTTTGAAGAGCAATTTGCTTCTATAGTCTTGTTTGGAATAGAAACGTGATGAGACATTAAAGCCCTTGGCGTGTCACAGCTCTCAGGTCTTGGACAGACCGTGTTATAGCTCTTAGACAAATCAGTGTTATAGCTCCGTGTTACAGCTCTATTTTATTTAGAAAATAGCAGGAAAGTCCCTCCTCCAGGCATTAGGGCATGCTGACCCAGAGACATGGAAGAGAAGAGTGCCCCAGTGCGCAGGAGAGAGAGAGAGACCCCCGGCCCTTTGGCTCCCCTTTTTATAAGTCTTTTCCTCCCCCGGGCCTGCCCTCTGTAAATTGGGCCAGCCAGGAGTGCTGTTTGTTCTACCTGAGGTCCTCACTGCGGTCCTCGGACATTCCTTTGTCCTATTTTCGCAGGCTTGTCCCTTCCTTGTCTTTTAGCCACCGCCATTCTGGACTCCTGTTTCCTATTCTAACTACCTAACAGGAAGATACTAATATACCTCTCAATTTGGAGCATCTTCATTAAAGGAGGAAAGAAGGATATGGTTCATCCTAGATAAGTGACAATTGCATAGCTCATATTCCAGTATTTGGTGGATCTGTTACAACATGTAAAGTAAATAATTTTGGCTATTGGCATGCTTTATATATATTTATCTTACAAGTTCCCAAGAAAACGTTTTAGCTAACATTGACATATGCATAATATTTCCCACTTAAGCTACCTAAGGGTCTTCATTCTTTATATATTAAAATAGTTCTGTTTTATTTAGAGGAGGTTAATGTAAATTGTCATCTGTGCCCCCATGGAGGCTTCAGTGTAAGCTCACTTTGTAGCTTTGCTTCGTAGGACAACTTCTCAGTGCTGGATGTAAATAAAGTGACTGTGTTTTCCAGATTTCATTAGACAGTTCTGACTGCAGATATTCTGCCTCGTTGCTAGATTGTGATAGATTGTGCGTCTTAGTTTTGCTTTGGAAACGATGGTCCCCTTATGTAAATAGAGATTGATTATAGCATGCAAAGGCAAGAGTGTAGCAGAAATTATCCCTGAAATACCCTGATGTTTCCGTTTAGTTGGAATCAGAAATTAAAATACCTGGTTTGAAGTTGGTCACTCCTGGCCCAACACTTTCCACAATTCCTGCAGCCTCATGGCCAAGAATCACTGGGAAAAACCCCCCTTCAAATTGAGGATGGAGGATATGGGCATCAGAATGGCACAGGGCGGTGGCAATTATCTGCAAAGCAATCACAGACTTGAGTACTATTTCTGTAATTATATCATTAGGGTTGTTAGGATAATTTTAGGCCAATGACAGCTTGAAACTTAACACTCATTGAGGTCAATAAAAGAACTGCATTTTGAAAAATAAAAGGAACAGTTAAAAATATATTAGGATATATTCTTTCCTCTTAATGCATCTTTGTTTTCTTCCTTTCACTGTCCCTGAAAAATCACACAGAGAATTGGCAGTCACTGTCTCTAGGAGAGGAGAAATCAAAGGTAATGAAAGTCTATTAGAGGGAGTGCAGGGAACACAGGCTTCCAGGGCTTGTTCAGATTTTATTGACACTAAATGAAATACAATTGAGGTAATAAACTCTTATAGTTAAACGAGCTGTATCAAATAAAGGATTATCTTAATTAGAAAGTGTCCCTGCATTATTCTTCAAGATTCTGTTCATGAGGAGATCTCATTCATTCTCAGGCAAAAACTCTTACTGGGTGATCCCGAGGAAAAATATAAGCCAGGTCAACTGTAGGGAAAATAGAGAAACTGACCCACCTTGTCACCTATGATGCCTCTCTGCTAAGTACCGTCTCTTCCCTGCCCTCTCGCTTCTGTTCCCTCCTGTGAGCAGCCAAGACCCTTAGCACTTCAGATCTTTTCTTATTTTGAACCAAACTCTCAATCTTCCTTTTAAAACACCTGTCAATAACTGGCAGCTGGAAAACAAAAAGAAAACCTACCTAATTCTAATCTAATGTAAATTCCTGTGTCTGATTCTTATAATTTACCCTTCCTGGGAATAAATACCTGTTTTTGATGTGAACCTAAAAACGTAATCCCCCACAGTGGGAAACTCCTGAGACTCTCAGTCAAACCACATAGATCTGACCTGACCAAAGCCAAGTCAGCATTTAATGTCTTGTTTATCCTGCCCTGGGAAAGTCCATACTCACCTTGATTCGAACTTCATGATCCTTGGGGGGAGCTACCTCAATCTCTTCAATGCTGAGGGGCTTGTTTGCTTCCCAGGCGATAGCTGCTTTGCATTTAATAATCTGAGAAAAAGGGAGAAAAGAGGAAAGGGGGAGGGGGAAAGAACAAAAGGGAGGAAGAAAGAGATAGAAAAATATCGTGGAGAAAAGTAAAATAACATGTTGATACCATTATTTCATGAAAAAGAGTTTTGGGGTTTGTGGCTGGATGTTATACATAGTTATTGTAAAGACAAGGGACCTTACTTGACAATAGGAAGTCAAAGTCTACATTATAGTCATTGCACTTTTAATTTTTGAAAAGAACAGGTATATTAAAATTTACCTTAATGTAAGGCCTTGATTTTTTCCCCTCTCCAGAACAGGATAAATTTATAGGATTTGGAGAGAGTAGATGACCAATATGTATTTTATGATTGAGCGATTGATTTATCAGCTAGCTCTGCATTACCTGAATCCTTATTGCTAGAGCGAATGTGTTTTACAACTTTGCTACTCAAAATGTGGACCTCCTTGACACTGGCAACATCACCTGGGAATTTGCTAGAGCTATAAGCCCTGTCCAAAATCCACTGAATCAAAACCTGCTTTTGAACAAGATCCCCATGTGATTCATATGCACAAAAAAGTTTAAGAAATGAGGCTTACATGATTATTAAATTTATCAGTGGAATGTACCTTAAAGATTTGTCCCTTTGAAATCTGGATACAAATATATGAAGAGAAATTAAGCATTAAAGATTCCATAACCTATAATTTTAGCCCCTTAAAATTTTATTTTTAGTTTTAAATATAGGTAATATTGAAGGAAAGTAGAAAGAAATAAACCTATGCTTCATTCTAATGCTACTATGTTTACTTTTGGTATGATATTCCTACTCTTTGTTCACACGAACACGTATTTTTGATACTTATTATGCAATTTGAACTGTATTTTAAGTATCATTAGTCTTATTATAAGTGAAACATAGAAATGCAAGTAAGAAAAAAAAAACCCATCTGTAATTTTGTCTTCTACTTTATGATTTTGAGTTAGATCCTTTGAGCTTTTTCACTTGGGACAAAATTGTATGTAATATTTTTAATCTTTTTTCTACTTATTAATAGACAATGAATATTTTCCATATTCTTTTCTAAAATTTTAACAAATACAAATTTTATGATTATGGCACAGGTACTGAAATCTGTCTTTTTTGGGCCACTATAAATAGTATTTGATTTAACACCCTTGTAGTAAGCATTTTGGCAAATTCAGTTATTTTCTAGAGTAAATTCCTAACATGGAGATTACTCATATCCTTTTGATCATCTTTATTTTTTTCTTCAGATTTGTTAAAATATGATTGATATACAGCCCTGTGTAAGTTCAAGGGATATATAGGATAATGATCTGACATACATATATGATGAAATGATTACTACAGTGGGATTAGTGAACATCCATCATCTCATATAGACATAAAATTAAAGAAAGAAAAAAATTTTTCCTGTGATAACTTAGGATTTACCTTAACAACTTTTAAGTATAACATAAAGCAGTGTTGATTATATTTACCATGTTGTACATTATATCTCTACTACTTATTTGTCTTTTAACTGGAGGTTTGGAAGTTTGTACCTTTTGACTAACTTCATGCAATTCTTCCTCTTCATTCCCCTCCCAACCCCCGCGTCCCTCACCCCCACCCTGCTTCTGGTAACCACAAACCTGACCTCTTTTTCTATTTGGTTTTGAAGTATAATTGGTCTCTGCTTTTTAAATATTCTGTCTAGATTGGTCATAGCTTTTCTTCCAAGGAGCAAGCATCTTTTAATTTATTGGCTGTAGTCGCCATCTGCAGTAATTTTGGAGCCTAAGAAAATAAAATCTCTCATTGTTTCCATTGTTTCCCCATCTATTTGCCATGAAATGATGGGATCGGATGCCATGATCTTAGTTTTCTGAATATGGAGTTTTAAAATCATTAGAAGGAATGATGCTGAAGCTGAAACTCCAATACTTTGGCCACCTGATGTGCAGAACTGACTCATTGGAAAAGACCCCGATGCTGGGAAAGATTGAAGGTGGGAAGAGAAGGGGATGACAAAGGTTGAGATGGTTGGATGGCATCACCGACTCAATGGACATGAGTTTGAGTAAGCTCTGGGAGTTGGTGATGGACAGGAAAGCCTGGCGTGCTGTGGTCCATGGGGTCACAAATAGACATGACTGAGTGACAGAACTGAACTGAACGTTCATTTTGTGTGTGTTTGTGTGTATATACCACATCTTTATCCATACATCTCCTGATGGGGACCTAGCTTCTTTTTCTGGCTGGCCATGTGGCATGCAGAATCTTAGTTCCTTGACCAGGAACTGAACCCGTGCCCCTGCAGTGGAAGTGCAGAGTCCTAACCACTGGACCTCAAGGGAATTCCCTGGGACTTAGCTTTTGATCAGCTTTAAATTGCTGCTTTCTGAGAGCAATACCCGAGGAAACCTCTTTTAGCAGATGTACAAAGAGACATGCACACACACAAAATCCCAAAAGAATTGATCAAAGAAATGGTATATTTGCTTACTTTTCCCTTGGTGCCCATTTTCTTTGGGAAATTTGCCTTGGAAGTTTCTCTCTGATTTAAGAAGCTCTTCTACTTCTATCCAGGGTGCTCCATGTCCTGTAATGAATTGACTTTGAATAAATACCATTTCGATTGTTGTGTTCTCCAATCATTTTCTCTTCTTTTTGTTTGCTGTAATCTGAAACTTTGCCCGTCTCTTCACGTCATCATTTGTGCTATCTTGTTTCAGCTGCAAACCCTCATTTCTTCCAAATGTTATTGGGAAATTTTTGTTTACTAGTTTTTTTCTTCCTTTATTGCAAAATATAAGATAACATAGAAAAGGTCATTAAACTTATTGGTTAAGTCAACAGTTAATTATAAAGGTCATTAAAGCTATTAGATAAGTTATCAAATAATTATAAAATTAACAAACATCTCCAGTGCCTCAGAATCCCTTCTATATCCATCCTTCTCTTTCACAATGCTAGTAATAATTTTCTTGCATTTCTCTTATGATTTATGCTTCTCTATTCAACATAGTTTAGTTTTACAGATTAGAAGTTATATGGACAGAGTCAGAGGGCATGTATTCTTTCATGGCTTTTTCCCTCTCAACTATTTTTGTGAGATTTAGCCACACTGCCTGCAGCTATACTTTATTTTAATTACTGTAGAGTGTTCCAGTATATGAATACTGTAGAGTATTCTATTATATGAATTGACCACAATTTTTTTCATCGATTTTCTGTTTTATAGTGAATCAGGATTGCTTAAAAATTCCTTTCATGTATTCTTGTTGTGTTTGTGCTTGAATTTCCTTAGGGAAAGTTCGAGGCTTTTATGCAACCAACATACCCTATTTAGGTGAAGCCAACTGTTAAAATATTGAAATACTTTTCATCCTGTTGGTAAAAAGTCATAGTATTCTACTATCTTCTCCAGAGAGATAGTAGGACTATCTTTATATTAGCTAAATATCTTTGTATTAGTTAAAACTTTAACTAACATTTTATTATTGACTAAGTTTTTCTATTACAATGTTTAGAAGTATGATTTATACCCTTCATTTCTACTTTCTCACTACTCATGGTTTCACTTCTCTACTTGTCTGGTTTCCGTCTCTATATTTTAATTGAAAATTCTTTGGAAAATTGTCAGTGGCCTCATTTTTTAAAAAGTGACCTTTAAAAGTTTCTTTCTAGTGTTTGATTTTTCTATCATTTCTTATTTTATTTTTATGACTTCTTTCTCTTTTATCCAAACTTTTGCCAGGAGTTTCTGTTTGCTCCTAGATGTTTTTGTTTTCTTTAGATGTTTCTATTCTAATAGTGTTCACAGAATAATTTCATCTTCTTTCTTGACTCCAGGCTCCTTTCTCTAGCTTGCCTGTTTTGGCACTAGCATCTCCATTCTTCTGAAACCCCGCTTGACTTTGTTTTCTGCATTGTTTACAAGCTTTGTGTATTTTACCTCTTGTGTGCCTTTATTTCCTTCTTTCTGTTTTTATTATTACGTGTAGAAAGATAGATAAGAGTAATCTTACTTATTGCTTATGTCATCACAATAGCCTTTTAAAAAAACCCTGATTTTCCTATGCAGAGCTCCCTCTGCCAGTCTGTGTTTCAAAATGTTGTTAGATGAGTATTCTCTCTCTCTCTCTCTTTTATTTTTTGGCTGTGTACATAGGGTGGTTTATTCTCCACAGAGTGATATATGCTAAGGTGAGTTGGGCTTGGGTTGACATCCCCATATGTACAGAAATGAATAAAGTGGGTCTCTGAGAAGAAGTCTGATTTGCCTTGATGTGGAGAGGAGCTGGGGAGGATGGAGATGGATGTGACAACCAGGATATGTTCAGTCCTGTGCTGGTTCTGGCCTGGAATGTAGGGAGTTATGGCAGCTCTCTGGGTGGTCACTTCCAGGCAGGAGTGGCCTGCTGGGCTTGGAGGGCCTTCTGTACCACATCTTCCCACTGGGCATCTGATATCTCATGAGCCCAGGCAGGAACCCCTGGTGCAGGCAGGCTTATGCCAGCCATCATCCTTTTCACCAGCTCTACATGTTCTGGGTCCATGGGAATAGAGCTGTGATTGTTGAATGCTGTAGCTCTCTGCTCATCTTCATCCTCACTTTCTAGTGGTGGGTCTGGCAAATGAAGCCCCAGGGTCTGGATCTGATCTTGAATATCAGCAACTACATCTTCTCCATCCCCCACTGGTGCCAGTTCCACCTCCTCTTGATCAGGATCTTGGTTCAGAGGCTGGTAGGAGTAGCCAGCTGGTCCTGCCCCCCTTTCCTCTTGTTCTTCCTCTGGTTCCTCACTGCTCCGATCCCTAGTGCCTTCTGTCGGGCCCTGATGTGGCCCCAGTTCCTCAGTCTGATTGGGGAAGATACATTCAGGACCCACAGTGTCTCCCCCTAGAACTCCTGCTGCCATTGGGCAGGGGCCGTTCAGAGCCCATGACCCAATCCTAGATGAGTATTTTCAACAATTTTTATTGTATCATTCTCTTGGTCTAAAACCATCAAGAACTCTCTAACCCCTACTGAACTCTCATTCTGGCATTCAAGACCATTTATCTACAACCCACTTTGTTCCAAAACTTATCTTCCAGCTTTCCTCCAATGCACTGTGTGCCTGCCTTCCTGCCTCCATGATTTTATCTAAACTGGTTCCCCTGATTAGAACCAGCCTACTGCTGCCATTTCTGCCTACTAAACTAACATATTCTTTTTTTAAAGATTTATTTATTTTTGCTTGTCCTGGGTCTTCCTTGCCGTGTGCCCGCTTTCTCTAGTTGCAGTGGAGTAGGGAGCTACTCTTTAGTTGCAGTTGCGTGCTTCTCAATGTGGTGACTTCTCTTGTGAAGCATGTGCTCTAGGATGCCTGAGCTCAGTAGTTGTGGCACACGCCCTTAGTTGCCCTGCAGCATGTGGGGCAAGTGGGGCATGACCACCAGGGGAGCCCTGAACTTATTCAGGACCTTAAGAACATATTCTCAAGGTTCCTTTTCTGATGCCTATCTTGCCATTTCTAGCTCTTCTATTCAGGATGATCTTTTTCCTCTTTGAATCCCTACAGCATTCATTGTGTTTCCATCCCCTGATTGCTCACACACAGATGGTTACATGAAGCAAAACTACTCCATCTCTAGCCTCCACTGTCCTTAACTATAACGATTGTATTGACTTAACATTTTACACTCTTCAGAGAGTACCTCAGAGTCCTGAAAAATAGTAGGTACTTAATAAATGCTGGGAAAATTGAGTATTTACCTTGGAAACCCAATATGCTTTAACATATTTTCTGAATGTTAGGTATTTATCTTCTTTCTACCTTTCTTTGAGTGCTGCACTTTGATGAACTTCTTTGAAGATAGGGACTGTCTTTTATATTCTTTCATAAAGAACCTGCTAAGAAGTGTTTTGAGTGGAAACTGGATAAGAGATTTTGCAATGGTAGAACCCTGGGATTTTGAATGTGAAGATGTCTTCCAATTCTAAAATTAATATTGTAGATTCTTGCCATGAGGATGGCTTTACCTTTTCTAACAGTTGATTTTCAGACTTGTAGTTGTTCTCAGAATTTCCAATGTTATATATGTTTAAAAGTATAATTTCTCACCCATTGAATTAGTATATACATTATTTTAATAGTAATTCATTAATCTCAGCATAAATACCCAAACAACATATTTGGGATCCATGACGGTTCAAACTGAATTTGTTGTGTTTCTACACAAACTAGCTCTTGCTTTTTAATGCACGTTTCCTCTATTTCCTATATCTAATTATGCATCTTTGATTTTAGCTTTTTTTTACAAGTTAAAATCTCTGATATCAGTTCAGTTCAGTTCCTCATCATGTCTGATTCTTTGCAACTCCATGGACCGCAGCATGCCAAGCCTCCCTGTCCATCACCAGCTCCCAGAGTTTACCCAAACTCATGTCCATTGAGTTGGTGATGCCATCCAACCATCTCAACCTCTGTCATCCCCTTCTCCTCCCACCTTCAATCTTTCCCAGCATCAGGGTCTTTTCAAATGAGTCAGCTCTTCATATCAGGTGGCCAAAGTATTGGAGTTTCAGCTTTAGCATCCTTCCTTCCAAAGAAATCCCAGGACTGATCTCCTTTAGAATGGACTGGTTGGATCTCCTTGCAGTCCAAGGGACTCTCAAGAGTCTTCTCCAATACCACAGTTCAAAAGCATCAGCTTTCTGCACTCAGCTTTCTTCACAGTCCAACTCTCACATCCATACATGACCACTGGAAAAACCATAGCCTTGACTAGATGGACCTTTGTTGGCAACATAATGTCTCTGTTTTTTAATATGCT
>SJYX01000413.1:107747-165846 GCA_006410675.1 Oreotragus oreotragus | reverse complement strand
CTGTATTGGTGTTTTTCTTTCTGGCTTACTTCACTCTGTATAATCGGTTTCAGTTTCATCCATCTTATTTTTTTATTTGGACTTCCTTGGTAGCTCAGATGATAAAGAATTTGCCTTCAATTTAAGAGACCAGAGTTCAATTCCTGGGTCAGGAAGATCCCCTGATGAAGAGAATGGCAACCCACTCCAGTATGGTTGCCTGGAAAATTCCATTTACAGAGGAGCCTAGTGTGTTACAGTCTGTGGGGTTGCAAAGAGTCGGACACAACTGAACGACTAACACACACAGTTTTTATTTACTCTGTAGGTCCAAAAGCATCTCTCTTGAACCATAATACAAGTAGAAGGATAGCATGCATACTAAAAGAATATTCTTCAGAGATTGTGAAAACGAGTTCAATTTATATGAGATGATAGAAACTGAAACCATCCAAACATCAGTATTCTCATTATCCTCTGAGGCATAAAATACCACAGCTTAATAGGAAAGTTATAAATGAGCTACAAGGGAGAAAAGAAGGAAATCTTCAGCCCCAGAGCAAGCTTTCTCTTTATTGTTACCCTGATAAAACTAGAATCTATCAAGAAAAATTACCATCATCACAAAATCTGATCATCCATATTACAACAAGTGATGAGAAAGGAATGGCTAAGGACAAAGTTAAAAGATTTGCCTCAGATTATTAACACTTCTGCTTCATTTTAATACACAATATGCAATAACAATTATGCAGCAGTCCTTTGTAAATTCTAAACTGTACCAATAGTACATGTTCTTAGAGACACTGAAGAAACAGGAAATGATTTTATTAGTAAGTGCCTCTATAGGCCAGCCTCTTTCTCTTCTTGCTCCTCATGTTGTAATATAGCTTGAAAATCTCCTTAGTAACATCTAGACACACATCTCTCTATATGACTAAATCGTTTTCATTTGTCTCACATATTTGTTTTGTTTAATACATGGGCTTGTCAGTTATCTACATTTACTTGAAAATCTTATTTGCATAGACATACACCTGTACACACACACATACACATGTAAATTTCCAAACAGTTTCAAATAATTTAGGGAACATGGGCACAGTTAGCACTAGTCAGTTAAAAGTAGTGAGACTGAAAGCATTAGATGAGGGACAATAATTGCACCCAAAAGATGGGATAAGATATTTTAAATATTCTGAAAGTCCAACAGCCTGAGAAGAAAGAATGATGTTTTGTAACCTTCTGTAGTACTCATGTGATTAAAAAAAAGACTTAAAAGACAAACGTGTCCTGATCCTTAGTTGATACAGGTATTCATTGAGTTGCATCTTACAGAAAGACATTGATAGTGTGATTTAAAAGAGTCCTACCATCCTGAGTAAAAGATCTAGGTACAAAGTGTATAGAAACACACGCCTATTTCATTTGCTGTTTCTGGTAAAGGTCAATGCGTACTCAAGTGGCAGCATACACATCTTAAATACTTCATAGGGGTAATCCATCAGAAACTGCTCTGAGAGGTCAAGCAAGGGGAGCCCAGTTGTTAATATTAATACTTAGTGAACTAGGGAAGAACCATCTGTTTCTATGTGCCTTCATGTGTTTTTCTCTCTCCTGCCACCCATTCAAATTCTCTTCCCTTCTGCACATTGAAATCTATTCCCAGGGGACANAGGGGAGCCCAGTTGTTAATATTAATACTTAGTGAACTAGGGAAGAACCATCTGTTTCTATGTGCCTTCATGTGTTTTTCTCTCTCCTGCCACCCATTCAAATTCTCTTCCCTTCTGCACATTGAAATCTATTCCCAGGGGACATTTGACAATTACTGGAGTCCATATTTTTGGATTCTGCTGTATTTACATTTTAAGATTTGCCTTCAGTATGAAAAGAAGAGATTTTGCCTTTGTTATTCATTCTTAGAGGGAGAGGAAGAGAGTCATCTGGGGTCAGGATGAGAGGCTTTCTTGATGGCTGCCTATTTCTTAAATTGGCAATGACCTCAGTGCAATCAGTTGGATGACACATGAACCAGTAATGGAAAGACAAGCCAATGAGGCAGTTGCTCCTTCACCACTGATTAAGTATTTTTATCAGAAATGTTTTAAAAAATATATTTAGTATGGATGACTGACTATCATCTCTATTATATGATTTGGGGAGGTTGCATGAGTGTCAAAGATGGCGTGGAATCAAAATCTTGAACATTTTCTCATAGATTTTATTAGTTGAAGATATGTAATTTAATGCCTGTATTAATTAGATACTGTAAGAAAGAGATGTTGAGTTAAGAATGGTGATAGTGCTGGCAGATGGACCACAGTGTGGTTTAAAGGGTCATTGGAACAGGGGGCCATAAGGTTCATGTCCATTTGGTGTCATTTGCCATCTCCATGACCACAGGCAAGCAAACCTAAGCCTTGGTTTCCTAATCTATAAATTGCAATTACACTTTCCCTCCTCTATGAGATCATTGTGACAAATACTTTATTTTTATTTATTTNATATTTGAGATTCACATGCAGACACTACTATATACAAAATTGGTAATCAACAAAGGCCCTCCTGTATAGCACAGGAAGCTATACTCAATATTCTGTTATAACCTAATAGGGAAAAATATGGAAAAATAGATATATGTATATATACAGCTGAATTACTTTGCTATACACCTGAAACTGACACAATATTATAAATCCAATGTACTCAAATATAAATATTTTTAAGGTGCATATCTTCCCAGCATATTAAAGCCTGAGGTTTCTAGACAGAACCTGGAGGAGTCACCAGGACAAATATTTTATTGATTCAATCTTTCAATAGAATTTGAGAAGAATTCTAATATTATTCTCCTGCTCTGAACCCTCTCAGAGGGGAGCAAAGAAGAGAGGATAGCACAGGGCTATGAGACCAAGAGTTAGGGGGAAGAATAAAAAAAAAAGGCTGAAGTCCATGTGTGTCCAAGTCTTCTGAAGGAGTCTTTGCAGATGGGAGCTGGATTTTGTATATCATAAAGGCTTCTGTTAATTATCTTCCTCTTATGATTCAGGCACTTGTAGTCTAGCCAGCTAACAGAACATCTGTTTACAGAAAGGTGGTGAAATATGCAAAGTACTACTGTTAATTAGGTTCCTACTCAACCCCTTTCATCTTCTTTCCAGATTGAAAGCTCAAGAACTTTCCTGGTTCTTTTATTAAGAGGAAAATGACCAGCAGGGGAAAGATGTGAAGTTCACTGAGTTTGAATGAAATTCAAAAAATTATTATTGTGAGATAGTCTACCTAATTAATAATATTTTTAAATTGAACCTCAGTGTCTAGTTGACAGTTGACTTAGTATAACCTAAATGTAAAACAATAAAGCTTATCTAAGGAAACTCATGTTCAAATTTATTAATGCTATCTTCCTCAGTCTGTATGCCTGCTGGTAAATCATTTAGTTTTAGTGATAGAGCCATTACAGATTGAATACCCTACATTATGGTCCTTCTGTGTTATAGTAGGTATGAGACACATCTATCTCCATCTGGCTATATGTGATTTGACTAGCTAGATGGGGCAACCTCCCCTTTCATCTTCTTTCCAGATTGAAAGCTCAAGAACTTTCCTGGTTCTTTTATTAAGAGGAAAATGACCAGCAGGGGAAAGATGTGAAGTTCACTGAGTTTGAATGAAATTCAAAAAATTGTTATTGTGAGATAGTCTACCTAATTAATAATATTTTTAAATTGAACCTCAGTGTCTAGTTGACAGTTGACTTAGTATAACCTAAATGTAAAACAATAAAGCTTATCTAAGGAAACTCATGTTAAAATTTATTAATGCTATCTTCCTCAGTCTGTATGCCTGCTGGTAAATCATTTAGTTTTAGTGATAGAGCCATTACAGATTGAATACCCTACATTATGGTCCTTCTGTGTTATAGTAGGTATGAGACACATCTATCTCCATCTGGCTATATGTGATTTGACTAGCTAGATGGGGCAACCGCTTTCTCTATAATGAAGTTTACTGTACAGAAATTCACAGGGAAATATTCTGAAAACTTAAAAATGTCAAACATTCACATCCTTACTAATGATCATATGGTATTTTTCTCTCTCAAATCCTATAACTGTACATTTTAACATAGTTGTAAACACAGTGTATACATATGGTTTTGTATTTTGCCTTCCTCACCTAACATATTGAATGCATATTTCCATAATGGGATACACAATACAATCTTAAAGCCCACAGACGGTTCAACATACTGATGTATTTAGTGAATATTTTAATACTTCTCTCTGCTCTGAAGCTAATATCCCAACATCTGCCAATTGGAAGTAATTTTTAACTGAATTAAATATGTATGTACTTGTTTCCCAGGACACTGGAAGATGCAAAATACAGTCTTTATACTTCTCGCTAGAAGAGCCATTGGCTGTGGGTACCACCACTATAATTCCGAACTCCAAACCCCAAGTGCCTCACTTGTGATGGCAGAGTCACTTTGATGGTTCACATGTACTCTTGGAAAGTCGTTATAGTTTCCCTCTTCGCCCGCATATGGCTCTCCATCTGCTACACACTGAGAACACTTAGTAAATTTCTGGAGTCCCTTCACTGTCTTTGCAACTTTCTAGATATTGGTGGGGTCTTTGTTTTTTGTTTTTTTGGTTGTTTTTGATTTTTCTTGCTCTGGTCCTAGCTGCTCTGACATATGGGAAGTTACTGTCCTGAAGAGGGGAAAGGAATCTCTTTCCATCCTTACAGCAATTATTTTGTTGATTCTCAACATAGAACAGACTTTTATTCACTCATTCATTTCTTCAAATGGTAATAAGCACTTCGGATGGCGCTGGTTTCAGACAAGGTACTGGGGATGGCTGGTGACTGTACAGACATGGTCTCTCCCTCAGTTTTGCAGTTGTCTTTTGTTACTTCACATTAATAGGGTTTCTCTGTTTATCTGACTTGCTTTTACTTGCTTTTTTTTTTGTTTGTTTGTTTTTCACCTAGTATGACTCCATCAACCCATCCTCCCCAAATGAAGTGAACTTCTCTGAGAATGATTGTACCCACACCACTGATACCCAACGATACCCCCAGGGTGGCATGGTACACTTTCTCTTCTATCAAATTAAATCTTTTCTTATCTAATACTTTTGTTTAAAGTTTAAGGATATCTCCAGCATGGCCCCTGAGCCTCATTTTTAAAATATAATTTAATCAATTTATTTCTTTAGGACTGTGTGTCTTCTCATTGCAGTGGCTTCTCATGTTGCAGAGCACAGATTTGAGGGTGCACAGGCTTCAGGAATTGCAGTGCACAGGCTCAGTAGTTTCAGTTACCAGGGTCTGGAGCACAGGCTTAACAGTTGTGATTCACAAGTTTAGTTGCTCCCTGGCATACAGTATCCTCCCAGACCAGGGATAGAACCCACATCCAGGCAGACTCTTCACCACTAAGCCACAAGGTAAGGTCTGAGCCTCATTTTTGAATGTATCAATGCACTATGTCTTTTCGCTTTCTTGCCCGTAAATGAACAATGAGTGCCTATGGAGATACACAAAATCAGACCCTTTTTTGGAACGTCATTACCCATGCATAAATCTTTGTACCTAAAACTGTATGTAAGGTACATCCATTTGAATATAAGTAATGCAGAGCCATGTGTTTCCTAAGTTAATATGTATGCAATATGCAAAAATGGCTAAAAAGAAGTGCTATAGAAATAAAATAGCTGTTCACATTCAGGATTTCTGAAGCTGGTGACAGTATCCCAGCAACCATCATCTTGTACTTCAGACAACTAAGTTATATGTTGATTAGTCAGGGAGGAAGTAGATGCAGGTGGAGAGGAAGACCACATGATAAATCAACCATTGAAAACCCCTGGGAGGAAAAACTTTCCATAAATGTCAGAAGGGTCCTGACATAACAATAACTATAGAAACACACACACAATAATCACTTTTTTAAGGTTTTCATCCCATGCAGAACCAAGATCTAAGTGATACAGACACCATCTTCAATTATTTATTGATGATATATGTTTGAATGCTCTAACAATTCAGAGAAAATCTGCCTGCAACATGGGAGACCTGGGTTCGATCTGTGGGTTGGGAAGAGATCAAGGACTCTTGGTGAGGTTCTTTCCCCAAGAGGACTTGGTGAAGTTCTTTCACTCTCTTAGTCTCCCTCAACATTTTACATAACACAGAGGAGCAACCAGGCTCCTGCCCTCCTTCAAAGAGCTCTTTATTTTTTTGTGAGGGACTTAATTCACCCAGTGGATTACTGTGGGGATAAGATGATTTTCTGGAATGAGTCAAACAGGTTGGATTTCTGGCTTTGTCTTGAGAAGATGGCCATCTTAATTTCAGTTTATTCCACAATGAAGGACAGCAGAATGTGCTACACCAAAATATGATTGTAGGAGTTCAAATATGACACACTGCAGTGAGTCCCTTTGGTTTATTGATTATTTTTGAGCTATAGATATGTACATGCATGCATGCATGTTAAGTCACTCCAATTGTGTCTGACTCTTTGCAGCCATGTTGGACTATAGCCCTCTGGCTCCTCTGTCCATGACATTCTCCAGGCAACAATACCAAAATGGGTTGCCATGTCTTCCTCCAGAGTATCTTCCCAGCCCAAGTACTGAATCTGCATCTCTTATGTCTCCTGAATTGGCATGTGGATTCTTTATCAATAGTGCCACTTGGAAAGTCTTATAGATGTGTGAAATATAGTAAATTCAGGGAGAAGTTATCTCTGAATTTTCCTTACTTTCTAAAGACAGATTTTCCAAAAGAAATTCAGCCATCATAAATACCCTCCCCAGGATTTTCATCAACTGAGGAAGATTGACTCTTACCACAGGAGAAGAGTCCAGAAGTCAACACCACATCCAGACCAATTTTGTCACCAACTATCATACTTCCCATCAATTCTTCGAAGGACCATTTATCTTTCCTAGAAACCATTCACTGTCTCCCTAAGGAGTCTAAATACCTCCTCCCTAATTTATAAAGATAGTGTTCCTATGTGTTAGGTGCTCAGTTGTGTCCAGCTCTTTGTGACCTCTGTGGACTATAGCCCACCAGTCTCCTCTGTCCACGGAACTCCCCAGGCAAGAATACTAGAGTGGGTTGCCATTCCCTTCTCCAGGGGATCTTTCCAACCTGGTGTCCTGCATTGGCAGGTGGATTCTTTACCTTCTGAGCTATCAGGGAAGCCCAGGAAGATGATAGTCTAAATTTTAAGCCACCTTGAGGAGCTACTCATTTTGCCTTGGTTATCACCCATGTATACACTAGGTATGCATGCATGCATGCTGCTGCTGCTACTGCTGCTAAGTCGCTTTAGTNATTGCCAGGTGGATTCTTTACCTTCTGAGCTATCAGGGAAGCCCAGGAAGATGATAGTCTAAATTTTAAGCCACCTTGAGGAGCTACTCATTTTGCCTTGGTTATCACCCATGTATACACTAGGTATGCATGCATGCATGCTGCTGCTGCTACTGCTGCTAAGTCGCTTTAGTTGTGTCCGACTCTGTGCGACCCCATAGATGGCAGCCCACCAGGCTCCCCTGCCCCTGGGATTCTCCAGGCAAAAACACTGGAGTGGGTTGCCATTTCCTTTTCCCATGCATGAAAGTGAAAAGTGAAAGTGAAGTCACTCAGTCATGTCCAACTCTTAGAGACCCCATGGACTGCAGCCCACCAGGTTCCTCCATCCATGGGATCTTCCAGGCAAGAGTACTGGAGTGGGGTGCCATTTCCTTCTCAGCGTGCATGCTAAATCACTTCAATTCTGTCCGACTCTTTGTGATTCTATGGACTATAGAATCCAAACCGCAAGCACCTCTGTCCACGGGATTCTCCAGGTGAGAATACTGGAGTGGATTGCCGTGCCCTCTTCCAGGGGATCTTCCCTACTCAGGGATCAAAGTCGTGTCTCCTGCAGCTCTTACTGCAAATTCTTTACCCCTGAGTCATCAGGAAAGCCCATATGAGGTATATGTTTGCCTAAACATCTGTTTGTTCTTCTCTTGTTCTAATCTAGTGGGCTTTTTCCAAAATGATGACTTCTAAAAGGATAAACTAGATATTTAAGGGGAATTGAATCTTCATGTTGACGAAATGATTTAATCATGTACAATATTTATTTCATAATTACTGAATATCCATGCTTGAAATTTTATGACATCACAATAATGCTTTTTAGCTTGTTTCACAAACCCTTACAAATGATTCCACTTATTTTGTTCCATCTCAAATTGCCCCATGCCAACAAGGAAACTCTACCCTGGAGACTACAGTAATATATGTCTCCCTGAGTAGGTAACATGACAGTTGCTGTCGTTTATGGTAAAAGCAGAGAGAAAAACAATACATTCTCCAAAGTGATAGGGCAGGAGAAGAAAAAGAGGGTTTTAGTGTTAATAGGAGAACTGCCTGAAATAATTGGAATTCTGGTGGGAGAAGGATTTTGTGCTTTCTTCAGCTACTCCCTATCTTCACCTTCATAACTTCCACCTTCATGTGTCTTTTTTTATGAGAAAAAGCAGAAATTTATTAACATGTGCATTGTGCATACACATTGGAATACTCAGGGATGAGGAACCCAAAAAGGTGTTTAGAACTTATATTATATAAAGACATTCCCTGTAAGACATATACCATATAAAGACAAGAATTCAAGCAGTACTTTATTTTTTATTTATCTTGTAGGTCTAAAGGCAGCTTTCTTGAACTGTGATACAAGTAAAGAGATAACATGGATGCTAAAAGAATATTCTTCAGAGACTGTGAAAATGAGTTCAATTTATATGGTATATAAGCAAAGGAAAAGGGGTTTCGGGCTTCCGGGTGGTGGGGGCTAGTTTTGGGAAAGTGGTCAGGAAAGGTGGTAAATAGCATTGTTAGTAAAGTTTACTATACAGATTGAAGACAGTGCCTTATCCTTAGATACAGGGTTGTTAAGAGTCCTTCTCATCTTGGTACAGGAGAGGGAGACACCTTTATAAATGTAAATTTTCTTTATAAAAGGGAAATTTGTGTCCTGATTTTTCTTATTTTCTTTACAGTGTTGGTGGGTGGGATGGGAGGGAGGTCCAAGAGAGAGGGGTTATATGTATACAGATGGCTGGTTGACTTCATTGTGCAGCAGAAACTAATTTCTTCACGTGCTTGTTAGATTCCTTTGAACACACAGCGGGAGTCAACCATAAAGACTAGAGCCTCACTCTTGGTGGATATAGAAATTGATTGTGTTACTGGTTATAAAAGAGAAGAGACCCTTGGGACAGTGGAAAATTCCATGGAATTTAGGAATTCAGTCAAGGTTGTGAGCAAGAGATTAGTTGAAACAGTGATGTGGAAACCCCTGTATTAGCAACTTAAAAAGATTTTTTTTTTCTTCTTGACCAGGACTCTGCCATGAGTAGAAAGGGGTCTCCAAGTGAGGTGGGAGTCTAGAGATTACAGTGCAGGGGTCTTCAGGACTAAGACTAACATGAGTTATTCATGTTCCTGGCTAACCTAGTGGCTCAGATGGTAAGGAATCCACCTGTAATGCAGGAGACCCGGGTTCGATCCCTGGGTAGGGAAGATCCTCTAGAGATGGGAATGGCAACCCACTCCAGTATTCTTGCCTGAAAAAACCCCATGAACAGAGGAGTCTGGCAGGCTACAGTCCATGGGGTCACAAGGAGTCGGACACAACTGAGTGATTAAGCACATTCACATTATGTTACTGAAAAGATTCAACGTTAAATAGATTATAGAGGGCAAAAGTAGATTGGATATTTGACCAGCTACACAAACCTGTGAAAATCCAGTGATAAGAAGATAAGAATTAAAAACAAGGCTTTATTTTTATTTTTTTTTTTTGTATTTATTTATTTTTTTACACAAACTCCCAAACATGAACCCCCTCCCACCTCCCACCCCACATCATCCCTCCAGATCATCCCCATACACCAGCCCCAAGCGTCCTGCATCCTGCATTGAACATAGACTGGCAATTCATTTCTTACATGATAGTATACAAATTTTAATGCTATTCTCCCAAATCATCCCACCCTCTCCCTCTCCCTCTCCTTCTCCCTCAGAGTCCATAAGTCCGCTCTACACATCTGTATCTCTTTTGCTGTCTTGCATACAGGGTCCTCATTACCATCTTTCTAAATTCCATATATATGTGTTAGTATACTGTATTGGTGTTTTTCTTTCTGGCTTACTTCACTCTGTATAATTGGTTCCAGTTTCATCCATCTTATTAGAACTGATTCAAATGTATTCTTTTTAATGGCTGAGTAATACTCCATTGTGTATATATACCACAGCTTTCTTATCCATTCATCCGCTGATGGACATCTAGGTTGTTTCCATGTCCTGGCTATTATAAACAGTGCTGCAATGAACATTGGGGTACATGTGTCTCTTTCTATTCTGGTTTCCTCGGTGTGTATGCCCAGCAGTGGGATTGCTGGGTCATAAGGCAGTTCTATTTGCAATTTCTTAAGGAATCTCCACACTGTTCTCCATAGTGGCTGTACTAGTTTGCATTCCCACCAACAGTGTAAAAGGGTTCCCTTTTCTCCACACCCTCTCCAGCATTTATTGCTTGCAGACTTTTGGATCGCAGCCATTCTGACTGGTGTGAAGTGGTATCTCATTGTGGTCTTGATTTGCATTTCTCTGATAATGAGTGACGTTGAGCATCTTTTCATGTGTTTGTTAGCCATCCGTATGTCTTCTTTGGAGAAATGTCTATTTAGTTCTTTGGCCCATTTTTTGATTGGGTCGTTTATTTTTCTGGAATTGAGCTGTATAAGTTGCTTGTATATTTTTGAGATTAGTTGTTTGTCAGTTGCTTCATTTGCTATTATTTTCTCCCATTCAGAGGGTTGTCTTTTCACCTTGCTTATAGTTTCCTTTGTTGTGCAGAAGCTTTTAATTTTAATTAGATCCCATTTGTTTATATTTGCTTTTATTTCCAGTATTCTGGGAGGCGGATCATTGAGGATCCTGCTGTGATTTATGTCGGAGAGTGTTTTGCCTATGTTCTCCTCTAGGAGTTTTATAGTTTCTGGTCTTACATTTAGATCTTTAATCCATTTTGAGTTTATTTTTGTGTGTGGTGTTAGAAAGTGATCTAGTTTCATTCTTTTACAAGTGGTTGACCAGTTTTCCCAGCACCACTTGTTAAAGAGATTGTCTTTACTCCATTGTATATTCTTGCCTCCTTTGTCAAAGATAAGGTGTCCATATGTGTGTGGATTTATCTCTGGGCTTTCTATTTTGTTCCATTGATCTATATTTCTGTCTTTGTGCCAGTACCACACTGTCTTGATGACTGTGGCTTTGTAGTAGAGCCTGAAGTCAGGTAAGTTGATTCCTCCAGTTCCATTCTTCTTTCTCAAAATTGCTTTGGCTATTCGAGGTTTTTTGTATTTCCATACAAATCTTGAAATTATTTGTTCTAGTTCTGTGAAAAATACCGCTGGTAGCTTGATAGGGATTGCATTGAATCTGTAGATTGCTTTGGGTAATATATTCATTTTCACTATATTGATTCTTCCAATCCATGAACATGGTATATTTCTCCATCTATTAGTGTCCTCTTTGATTTCTTTCATCAGTGTTTTATAGTTTTCTATATATAAGTCTTTAGTTTCTTTAGGTAGATATATTCCTAAGTATTTTATTCTTTTCGTTGCAATGGTGAATGGAATTGTTTCCTTAATTTCGTTTTCTACTTTCTCATTATTAGTGTATAGGAATGCAAGGGATTTCTGTGTGTTGATTTTATATCCTGCAACTTTACTATATTCATTGATTAGCTCTAGTAATTTTCTGGTGGAGTCTTTAGGGTTTTCTATGTAGAGGATCATGTCATCTGCAAACAGTGAGAGTTTTACTTCTTCTTTTCCAATTTGGATTCCTTTTATTTCTTTTTCTGCTCTGATTGCTGTGGCCAAAACTTCCAGAACTATGTTGAATAGTAGCGGTGAAAGTGGACATCCTTGTCTTGTTCCTGACTTTAGGGGAAATGCTTTCAATTTTTCACCATTGAGGATAATGTTTGCTGTGGGTTTGTCATATATAGCTTTTATTATGTTGAGGTATGTTCCTTCTATTCCTGCTTTCTGGAGAGTTTTTATCATAAATGGATGTTGAATTTTATCAAAGGCCTTCTCTGCATCTATTGAGATAATCATATGGCATTTATTTTTCAATTTGTTAATGTGGTGAATTACATTGATTGATTTGCGAATATTGAAGAATCCTTGCATTCCTGGGATAAAGCCTACTTGGTCATGGTGTATGATCTTTTTAATGTGTTGTTGGATTCTGATTGCTAGAATTTTGTTGAGGATTTTTGCATCTATGTTCATCAGTGATATTGGCCTGTAGTTTTCTTTTTTTGTGGCATCTTTGTCAGGTTTTGGTATTAGGGTGATGGTGGCCTCATAGAATGAGTTTGGAAGTTTACCTTCCTCTGCAATTTTCTGGAAGAGTTTGAGTAGGATAGGTGTTAGCTCTTCTCGAAATTTTTGGTAGAATTCAGCTGTGAAGCCGTCTGGACCTGGGCTTTTGTTTGCTGGAAGATTTCTGATTACAGTTTCAATTTCCGTGCTTGTGATGGGTCTGTTAAGATTTTCTATTTCTTCCTGGTTCAGTTTTGGAAAGTTGTATTTTTCTAAGAATTTGTCCATTTCTTCCACGTTGTCCAATTTATTGGCATATAATTGCTGATAGTAGTCTCTTATGATTCTTTGTATTTCTGTGTTGTCTGTTGTGATCTCTCCATTTTCATTTCTGATTTTATTGATTTGATTTTTCTCCCTTTGTTTCTTGATGAGTCTGGCTAATGGTTTGTCAATTTTATTTATCTTTTCAAAAAACCAGCTTTTGGCTTTGTTGATTTTTGCTATGGTCTCTTTTGTTTCTTTTGCATTTATTTCTGCCCTAATTTTTAAGATTTCTTTCCTTCTACTAACTCTGGGGTTCTCCATTTCTTCCTTTTCTAGTTGCTTTAGGTGTAGAGTTAGGTTATTTATTTGACTTTTTTCTTGTTTCCTGAGGTATGCCTGTATTGCTATGAACTTTCCTCTTAGCACTGCTTTTATAGTGTCCCACAGGTTTTGGGTTGTTGTGTTTTCATTTTCATTCATTTCTATGCACATTTTGATTTCTTTTTTGATTTCTTCTGTGATTTGTTGGTTATTCAGAAGCGTATTGTTCAGCCTCCAAATGTTGGAATTTTTAATAGTTTTTCTCCTGTAATTGAGATCTAATCTTAATGCATTATGGTCAGAAAAGATGCTTGGAATGATTTCGATTTTTTTGAATTTATCAAGGTTAGATTTATGTCCCAGGATGTGATCTATCCTGGAGAAGGTTCCGTGAGCACTTGAGAAAAAGGTGAAATTCATTGTTTTGGGGTGAAATGTCCTATAGATATCAATTAGGTCTAACTGGTCTATTGTATCATTTAAAGTTTGCGTTTCTTTGTTAATTTTCTGGTTAGTTGATCTGTCCATAGGTGTGAGTGGGGTATTAAAGTCTCCCACTATTATTGTGTTATTGTCAATTTCCCCTTTCATACTTGTTAGCATTTGTCTTACATATTGCGGTGCTCCTATGTTGGGTGCATATATATTTATAATTGTTATATCTTCTTCTTGGATTGATCCTTTGATCATTATGTAGTGGCCTTCTTTGTCTCTTTTCACAGCCTTTGCTTTAAAGTCTATTTTATCAGCTATGAGTATTGCCACTCCTGCTTTCTTTTGGTCTCTATTTGCATGATATATCTTTTTCCAGCCTTTCACTTTCAGTCTGTTTATGTCCCTTGTTTTGAGGTGGGTTTCTTGTAGACAGCATATACAAGGGTCTTGTTTTTGTATCCATTCAGCCAGTCTTTGTCTTTTGGTTGGGGCATTCAACCCATTTACGTTTAAGGTAATTATTGAGAAGTATGATCCCGTTGCCATTTACTTTATTGTTTTGGGTTCGGGTTTATACACCCTTTTTGTTTCCTGTCTAGAGAATATCCTTTAGCATTTGTTGGAGAGCTGGTTTGGTGGTGCTGAATTCTCTCAGCTTTTGCTTGTCTGTAAAGCTTCTGATTTCTCCTTCGTATTTGAAAGAGAT
Organism: Oreotragus oreotragus; assembly: GCA_006410675.1. Lineage (NCBI taxonomy): Eukaryota > Metazoa > Chordata > Mammalia > Artiodactyla > Bovidae > Oreotragus > Oreotragus oreotragus. Next base: position 151,707 of record SJYX01000413.1, on the reverse strand, counting down.
CCTTGCTGGGTACAGTAATCTGGGCTGTAGGTTTTTTTCGTTCAACACTTTAAGTATGTCTTGCCATTCCCTCCTGGCCTGAAGAGTTTCTATTGAAAGATCAGCTGTTATCCTTATGGGAATCCCCTTGTGTGTTATTTGTTGTTTTCCCCTTGCTGCTTTTAATAGTTGTTCTTTGTGTTTGATCTTTGTTAATTTGATTAATATGTGTCTTGGCGTGTTTCGCCTTGGGTTTATCCTATTTGGAACTCTCTGGGTTTCTTGGACTTGGTTGGCTATTTCCTTCCCCATTTTAGGGAAGTTTTCAACTATTATCTCCTCAAGGATTTTCTCATGGTCTTTCTTTTTGTCTTCTTCTTCTGGGACTCCTATAATTCGAATGTTGGAGCGTTTCATATTGTCCTGGAGGTCTCTGAGATTGTCCTCATTTCTTTTAATTCGTTTTTCTCTATTCCTCTCTGATTCATTTATTTCTACCATTCTATCTTCTATTTCACTAATCCTATCTTCTGCCTCCGTTATTCTACTATTTGTTGCCTCCAGAGTGTTCCTGATCTCATTTATTGCATTATTTATTGTACAATGACTCTTTTTTATTTCTTCTAAGTCCTTGTTAAACCTTTCTTGCATCTTCTCAATCCTTGTCTCCAGGCTATTTATCTGTGATTCCATTTTTATTTCAAGATTTTGGATCATTTTCACTATCAATATTCGGAATTCTTTCTCAGGTAGATTCCCTATCTCTTCCTCTTTTGTTTGGTTTGGTGGACATTTCTCCTGTTCCTTTACCTGCTGAGTATTCCTCTGTCTCTTCATCTTGGTTATATTGCTGTGTTTGGGGTGGCCTTTCTATATTTTGGGAATTTGTGGAGTTCTCTTTATTATGGAGTTTCCTCACTGTGGGTGGGGTTGTATCTGTGGCTTGTCAAGGTTTCTTGGTGAGGGAAGCTTGTGCTGGAGTTCTGGTGGGTGGAGCTGGATTTCTTCTCTCTGCTTTTGAAGTCAGTGCTCTGTTTTTCTGGGTGTCTGATGTCCTCTGCCCGCATTCAGAAGTTGTTTTGTGGAGTTTGCTCAGCCTTGAGATGTTCTTTTGATGAATCTGTGAGGGAGAAACTGGTGTCCCTGTCCTATTCTTCCGCCATCTTGCTGCTATCTACATGACAAATACTTTAGATAATGTATGCTGCTAAGTTGCTTCAGTCATGTCTGACTCTGTGCAGCCCCATAGACGGTAGCCCACCAGGCTCCCCTATCTCTGGGATTCTCCAGGCAAGAACACTGGAGTGGGTTGCCATTGCCTTCTCCAACGCGTGAAACTGAAAAGTGAAAATGAAGTAGCTCAGTCGTGTCTGACCCTCAACGACCCCATGGACTGCAGCCTTCCAAACTCCTCTGTCCATGGAATTTTCCAGGCAAGAGTACTGGAGTGGGGTGCCATTGCCTTCTCCATAGATAATGTATACAAAATGATTAATAATACACCTTGAACATAGTAACTGTTCCAGGTAAATATTACCACAATCACCCTACTATGACTATGACTATTATTATTTCATACACTTACTCAAAAATATGGAAGATATGTAAGCATATGAACTTTATGATGTGCAGCACAATAAGTAAAAATATTTCCTTTTTCATAATCTTTGCATAGCTATCATCTGCTAATGCATTTAGAAAAAATATTTTAAAAAATAGTTAAAAGTTGTATGTAAAATTGAGGTTATTTTCATGTTCTTTGACAGTTAGAGGCAATAAGAGCTTTTAATTTTTTTCTTACCTTGGAGAACTCTGTTAAATCAAATGCTTTGAAATATTTTATTTTTTAAAAATGCTAATTTGGAATTCTTAAAAAAGAATAAGATCTAAAAGCTATCAGATGGCAAGCCAAAAGAAAACTGGGCATAGTCTTCAGAAAAAAATACTTTATACCTCATCCTTCATCTATTTTTGGTTAAGTTTCCATGGAGTTCTATCCTTGTGGGGTAATTGGACTATGCTGATGTCTTAGAAGCAAGAAAATAGTCTAGAAAACTAAATCTGAAAGCTCCCAAAACTGTCTTTCCTGAAACATTCAAGAAAGGCTAGACTTCTCAGATTGGTATTTGATTATCTGAATAATCACCTGGAACACTTGTTAAAATGCAGATTATTAACCCTACAGAGGCCCCACTAAGTCAGAATAGTGCCCCAATAATGTACATTTTAATAGTCTCCTTATATTAAAAAAAAAAAATCATTGTAGTGAATTCTGGATAAATAAATACTTTCTTTGGATATTTTAGAAGAAGGTGCTTCTTTTACTAGTATTATTTTTAGAAGAAATAAAATGATAACAAGGTTGTTTCATCACTGTCATTCATTTTTGGCTTTTCCCATGTTGTTGAATATAGTCCTGATATCTGATAATACCAAGCAATAGAAATGAACTTTAAATGTTGTGTGCCATGAACTGTAAACATTTAGAAGTAGGACTCTTGGGCAGAGTCTGTGTAGTTGTTTGTCCATCATTGTGTCCATTTATAGCTCGTGTACATATCTACTTAACTGGAATCTATTTAACGCAATGGGCTTCCCTGGTGGTTCAGTGGTAAAGAATCCACTTGCTGTTGCGGGAGATGTAGATTTAATCCCTGATTCAGGCAGATCCCCTAGAGAAGGAAATGGCAACCCACTCCAGTATTCTCTCCTGGGAAATCCCATGGACAGCAGGGCTAGGCAGGCTACAGTTCATGGAGTTACAAAAGAGGCAGAAACAACCTAGCAACAACAAACCTTTAACTCAGTCTCAAACATTTAACTCAGATTTAACTCAGTGTCTAGAATACGTGAAATCAGCAGTGAGGATGTGTGGGAATCTCAGAGAACAGATAGACTGAGACACAGAGAACATTAACTCTATGTACAACTTTTAAATGAAATATTAAATGATACATTAAAACTAATCCTCAAAGAAAGAAATTTTTTCATGCTCCCTGTAAGCTTTATCTCTTTTGCAATAGACATATTTGTGCAATTGGAAAACGGATGCTATTAAAACTTTGAGTAGCCTTTTCAATGTGGTATTAGAGGAATCATTGAAAGAGGAGAAAAAAAGACTAGCTTCCAGAAAAATAAAAGGAAAAGTACACATTAAAATGGCCTAATAAAACTATTTAAAATGGACTTCCCTGGTAGCTCAGTCCATAAAGCATCTGCCTGCAATGCAGGAGAGCTGAGTTCAATCCCTGGGTCACGAAGATCCCCTGGAGAAGGAAATGGCAACCCACTCCAGTATTCCTAGTTGGAGAATTCCATGGACAGAGGATCCTGGTGGGCTACAGTTCATGGTAAAGAGTTAGACACAACTGAGCAACTAACACACACACAATGAAATTTAAATTTCTAAAATATGATTTCATACAATTTCAATTGTGCATAATTTTAATAGATCACCACCAAGAGAAGCAAGAGAGTGCCAGAGAAACATCTATTTATGCTTTGTTGACTATGCAAAAGCCTTTGACTGTGTGGATCACAATAAACTATGGAAAATTCTGAAAGAGATGGGAGTACCAGACCACCTGACCTGTCTCTTGAGAAACCTATGTGAACAGGACATGGAACAACAGACTGGTTCCAAACAGGAAAAGGAGTACATGAAGTCTATATATTGTCACCCTGCTTATTTAACTTGTATGTGGAGTACATCATAAGAAATGCTAGGCTGGAGGAAACACAAGCTGGAATCAAGATTGCTGGGAGAAATATCAATAACCTCAGACATGCAGATGACACCATCCTTATGGCATAAAGTGAAGAAGAACTAAAGAGCCTCTTAATGAAAGTGAAAGAGGAGAGTGAAAAAGTTGGCTTAAAGCTCAACATTCAGAAAACTAAGATCATGGCATCTGGTCCCATCACTTCATGGCAAATAGATGTTGTGTGTGTGTGTGTGTTTGAAACAGTCAAATGTTAAAAACTCTCCTTTAAGGTAACTTAATTCTACTTGAAATTTCCCATATGATAATGAAAAACCAGACCTGAAAGATGGCATGGAAATGAGACCAATTGTTGGGAAGTAAGATAAGTTTATGATATCAATATTTTTGAGCCCTGTCATCAAAAATAAAGTACTCATAACACCATGTTTTAAATCAATAACATAGTCAAACGAAGCGAACCCTGCATGTGCACACACACATACACACACAAATAAACATATCCCTTTCTAATGAGTATATTATCTTCCAAGAGAAAAAAAAAAAGACAAGAGTTTCAGAGGATTGGAAACAGCTTTTTCTCATCCAAATCACATAGTATGTTTCTCTGTTAGAATATCTGAAATTTCTCTGCCCTATATGCCTTGATATCTCTCCTTCTTAATATTGCTTTCTGGCCTTTGGACACGCCTTTGAGTGGTAGCCAGTCAACACATTATAAGGAAGGAAGCTTGAAAATGACTGGAAGTCACAATTACTCTTTGTTGCTAGAAAAGTGAGAAACTTGTGATTAGGACTACACTGTATTCACTGTCTACCCCACTCTTGATTGCTGAGGAATTTGTTCTCTAGGCCTTAGAAATGGATTTGTGGTTTGCCTGATGAATTCAAAGCCATATGACCATATGTATTTTACATGGTCCCATCCATTGCTGCTGCTGCTGCTGCGTCACTTCAGTCGTGTCCGACTCTGTGCAATCCCATAGATGGCAGCCCACCAGGCTCCCCCATCCCTGGGATTCTCTAGGCAAGAATACTGGAGTGGGTTTCCATTTCCTTCTCCAATGCATTGCTCTTCACCAAACAACTCCCAGACTTGGAACCATTAAGCTAATCCATTCTTCTCTTTTTGCTGCTTGTCCTGAGGGGTTAGACTATCAGTACAATTTTCTCTTGTACAATATCTCCAGTATCTTCAGGTACCAGCAAGCACCACAATCAATACTTTGGAAACCCACACCCACCTCCAAGTCCTTCCTACCCTTCCATGTTGTCACCTTTATATCCCATCTGTGTTACCTGAACTGACTGAATACAGGTACAACTTCATCACAGAGATTCTTGAGGATGTCATCAGAATCTGAGATAATCTGTAGATCACCTTTTTAAAAAAAGTTCTTTTTATTGGTGCATAGGTGCTTTACAATATGCTGTTAGTTTTTGTTATATAGCAAAGTGAATCAATGATCTATATGTACATATATCCCCTCTTTTTAAATTTCCTTTCCATTTAGGTCACCACAGAGCGTTAAGTAGAGTTCTCTGTGCTATACGATAGATTATCATTAGTTATCTCTTTTATACAGACTGTCCTAAAGAGTGAAGTCAGGAAGAGAAAATGTCTATCATATATTAATGCATATATGTGGAATCTAAAAAAATGGTACTGATAAACCTGTTTACAAGGCAGATATAGAGACAGGCATAAAGAACAAATGTACGAACACCAAGGGGGAAAGAAGGTATGGGATGAATTGAGAGATTGGGACTGGCATATGTGCACTGATTTGTCATTTCTTAACACAGAGAAAATAGGCACAACAATTTTTAGGTGATGCATATAGATTTCTCATTCAGTTCAGGTCAGTCGCTCAGTTGTGTCCGACTCTTTGCGACCCCATGAATCGCAGCACGTCAGGCCTCCCTGTCCATCACTAACTCCCGGAGTTCACCCAAGCTCATGTGCATCAAGTCGGTGATGCCATCCAGCCATCTCATCCCCTGTCACCCCCTTCTTCTCCTACCCCCAACCCCTCCCAATATCAGAGTCTTTTCCAATGAGTCAACTCTTCGCTGAGGTGGCCAAAGTACTGGAGTTTCAGCTTTAGCATCATTCTTTCCAAAGAACACCCAGGACTGATCTCCTTTAGAATGGACTGGTTGGATCTCCTTGCAGTCCAAGGGACTCTCAAGAGTCTTCTCCAACACCACAGTTCAAAAGCATCAATTCTTCGGTGCTCAGCTTTCTTCACAGTCCAACTCTCACATCCATACATGACCACTGGAAAAACCATAGCCTTGACTAGATGGACCTTTGTTGGCAAAGCATTGTCTCTGATTTGAACATGCTATCTAGGTTTCCATTGGCACCCTGGGTCTCCAAGTACCATGATCACCAACATCACACTGTAATTTTATATTTTGATAGTGCTTTCTCACTTTTGAAAGTTCCCTTACTCTACTTGTTCATTTAACCTCACAATCACTCATTCAGTTCAGTTCAGTTCAGTTACTCATTCGTGTCTGACTCTTTGCGACTCCAGGAACCTCAGCACACCAGGCCTCCCTGTTCATCACCAATTCCTGGAGTTTACCCAAACTCATGTCCATTGAGTTGGTGATACCATCTAACCATCTCATCCTCTGTTGTCCCCTTCTACTCCTGCCTTCAACCTTTCCCAATATCAGGGTCTTTTTAAATGAGTCAGCTCTTTGCATGAGGTGGGCAAAATACTGGAGTTTCAGCTTTAACTTCAGTCCTTCTGATGAACACCCAGAACTGATTTCCCTTAGGATGGACTGGTTGGATCTCCTTGCATTCCAAGGGACTATTAATTTCATGGTTGCAATCATCATCTGCAGTGATTTTGGAGCCCCCAAAAGTAAAAAGTCAGCCACTGTTTCCCCGTCTATTTGCCACGAAGTGATGGGACCGGATCACTATCACTCATTAGCTTTGGCATTTACTAGAGTGCTGTCATTCCTTAAATGGGATCTTATCTAAAGTCATCACTCAGACAAAAAATTGTGTACAGTAGAAACTGCTCTTCAAGACTATCTTGAAAATTTCATGAAAATAGCACAAATGATTTTGTGTTTATTTCAACTTCCTCATGAAATCAATCCAACCAGTTTTTCCTGCTACATTGAAAAAGGTCACTATTTCTTTGGCTGAGTACCAGATGAAGTAATTTATAATTATTTGAAATTTACTTGTTGAAAAACTATTATTAATGTTGTTCTTGTTATTTGCTGAATATATACAGTTGAATTTTCACAAGTCTCATGCCACTGGAGTATTTCTACTTAAGGACAAGAAATATAGACCCAGTAAGACTAAGCAGGGTTTCCCACATGGTGCTAGTGGTAAAGAACTAACCTGCCAATGCAGGAGACATATAAGACTCAGGTTTGATCCCTCATTCGGGAAGTTCCCCTGGAGGAAAAAATGGCACCCACTGGTACTCTTGCCTGGACAATCCCATGGACAGAGGAGTCTGGAGTGCTACAGTCCATGGGGTCACAAATAGTTGGAGAGAACTGAAGTGACTTAACACCACGCTCAAGATTAAGCAATTTGCCTAAAGTCACAGCTAGATACTGAAAATGAGTTTATAGCTCAAGTCTCCTCATAGTAAATGAGGTTCTTTTTCTATTAGATGGAAGTTTGTTAATTTGTTCCACCTCTGGAAATTGACTCACTGGTAGTGTTTCCCAAATTTCTGGGTCGAGTAGGATTCTGAAACTGAGTCTTGGGCTAGCAAGTAAAATCATAATAATTATCGGTTTGCCGTGAACAAGAGTGGAGAGAAGTGATATGCTTGCATTGCATTAAGAATCAGGAATAGTTCTTTTTTTTTTTTTTTTCTCCTTCTATACAAACACATGAAGATTTTAAACCCAAGAATTAAATCATGTCTTTCCCGTATGGTCTTGGTTAAATTAGAAGGCTTAAGAAGCAGGAGGAAGCATTAACATAAAAGATAATTGGTTGACTAATTTTTAAGTGTATTTTTATGATGGACACATTCTTAAAGTATTCATTAACTAATGGAATTATGGCAGTGTGTGATTGCTATCTCTACAGAATAGGTTAAAAAGTGCAGAGTCATAATAGCCTCTTGTCTTTCAAAGAGCTGGGAGGTGGACCTGTCTCACTTGTCTCTGCTGAGAAGGATCAAGGGTCTTATTGATATTCAAGGTTCTGTTCACAGAAGCTTCAATAAGCTGCTCCACTTAGGAGCTGTCCTGGAGGATGAGGGAAAGAGAGAGGAGAAAATGCTGTCATTGCGTGCGGGAAGCAGCCATTTAGACAAAGAGTAGAATTAAGTTCATGATTCCTGGTGGACTTACCTTGATAAAAATCTTTCACCCAACTTCCATCAAGGCTTCAAAGACCAAGAATTGTCAGTTCTCCAAGCTTTTCTGGTAAATACCCTGCATGGTAGCCCCTGGGTATGCAATATGAGGGGAGAACCCGAGGATAATCTTGTAGAATGCCTCCTAGGAGTTTCTTTCAGGAACAGGATCAGGATCCCCATTCACTCTGATCTAAGAGGTCGACTACTTGCTCTAGTTTGATAGGAAAGGAGAGCATCTTTATATGTAACAGAGAAGAACAAACCTGACTCCTCCATTTTACATCTATCCCTTTAGCTCTAACCTTTGTGCTCCTTTGCCTGTGCTTAGTCATGCTGGCTCTGCCTCTTTTGCAAAAGAATATTGCCTATAGTCTGAAATAAACAGGGTAGTTTTGACCTTTAACGGTATAACATTTTTCCATTTTGTAGAGATAAAAAATTACAAAAACAGAAAATATTTGTCTCAGTGGATGTTTATAGGAACATTGTCGTTAGACCAACCTGGACAGTTGTAAGAACAAAGGATTTGTGCACCAAGAAATTTGCAACAAACACCTACACTCTGTCTCATTGTAGTATAAAAGAAGTCTGAATTCTAACTCAAGTAAGATAGCTCTTGGGGACACAAATCCACCATCTTCTCATTCTGCTGGCTTTCCAAATCAAGTCATCTCTTCATTTATTGGCCTGTTGTGTAGTGAGCAGTACAAACCTGAACTGAGTAATATGTCTACTCTGGAACAGACCACAGAGCAGCCTGATATTCTGCTGTCACCAGGTCCTTGATTTTCCCCTTCACTCTGAGGATTTTTTTTTTTTTTTTAGGTTTCCATTGGCACCCTGGGTCTCCAAGTACCATGATCACCAACATCACACTGTAATTTTATATTTTGATAGTGCTTTCTCACTTTTGAAAGTTCCCTTACTCTACTTGTTCATTTAACCTCACAATCACTCATTCAGTTCAGTTCAGTTCAGTTACTCATTCGTGTCTGACTCTTTGCGACTCCAGGAACCTCAGCACACCAGGCCTCCCTGTTCATCACCAATTCCTGGAGTTTACCCAAACTCATGTCCATTGAGTTGGTGATACCATCTAACCATCTCATCCTCTGTTGTCCCCTTCTACTCCTGCCTTCAACCTTTCCCAATATCAGGGTCTTTTTAAATGAGTCAGCTCTTTGCATGAGGTGGGCAAAATACTGGAGTTTCAGCTTTAACTTCAGTCCTTCTGATGAACACCCAGAACTGATTTCCCTTAGGATGGACTGGTTGGATCTCCTTGCATTCCAAGGGACTATTAATTTCATGGTTGCAATCATCATCTGCAGTGATTTTGGAGCCCCCAAAAGTAAAAAGTCAGCCACTGTTTCCCCGTCTATTTGCCACGAAGTGATGGGACCGGATCACTATCACTCATTAGCTTTGGCATTTACTAGAGTGCTGTCATTCCTTAAATGGGATCTTATCTAAAGTCATCACTCAGACAAAAAATTGTGTACAGTAGAAACTGCTCTTCAAGACTATCTTGAAAATTTCATGAAAATAGCACAAATGATTTTGTGTTTATTTCAACTTCCTCATGAAATCAATCCAACCAGTTTTTCCTGCTACATTGAAAAAGGTCACTATTTCTTTGGCTGAGTACCAGATGAAGTAATTTATAATTATTTGAAATTTACTTGTTGAAAAACTATTATTAATGTTGTTCTTGTTATTTGCTGAATATATACAGTTGAATTTTCACAAGTCTCATGCCACTGGAGTATTTCTACTTAAGGACAAGAAATATAGACCCAGTAAGACTAAGCAGGGTTTCCCACATGGTGCTAGTGGTAAAGAACTAACCTGCCAATGCAGGAGACATATAAGACTCAGGTTTGATCCCTCATTCGGGAAGTTCCCCTGGAGGAAAAAATGGCACCCACTGGTACTCTTGCCTAGACAATCCCATGGACAGAGGAGTCTGGAGTGCTACAGTCCATGGGGTCACAAATAGTTGGAGAGAACTGAAGTGACTTAACACCACGCTCAAGATTAAGCAATTTGCCTAAAGTCACAGCTAGATACTGAAAATGAGTTTATAGCTCAAGTCTCCTCATAGTAAATGAGGTTCTTTTTCTATTAGATGGAAGTTTGTTAATTTGTTCCACCTCTGGAAATTGACTCACTGGTAGTGTTTCCCAAATTTCTGGGTCGAGTAGGATTCTGAAACTGAGTCTTGGGCTAGCAAGTAAAATCATAATAATTATCGGTTTGCCGTGAACAAGAGTGGAGAGAAGTGATATGCTTGCATTGCATTAAGAATCAGGAATAGTTCTTTTTTTTTTTTTTTTTTTCCTTCTATACAAACACATGAAGATTTTAAACCCAAGAATTAAATCATGTCTTTCCCGTATGGTCTTGGTTAAATTAGAAGGCTTAAGAAGCAGGAGGAAGCATTAACATAAAAGATAATTGGTTGACTAATTTTTAAGTGTATTTTTATGATGGACACATTCTTAAAGTATTCATTAACTAATGGAATTATGGCAGTGTGTGATTGCTATCTCTACAGAATAGGTTAAAAAGTGCAGAGTCATAATAGCCTCTTGTCTTTCAAAGAGCTGGGAGGTGGACCTGTCTCACTTGTCTCTGCTGAGAAGGATCAAGGGTCTTATTGATATTCAAGGTTCTGTTCACAGAAGCTTCAATAAGCTGCTCCACTTAGGAGCTGTCCTGGAGGATGAGGGAAAGAGAGAGGAGAAAATGCTGTCATTGCGTGCGGGAAGCAGCCATTTAGACAAAGAGTAGAATTAAGTTCATGATTCCTGGTGGACTTACCTTGATAAAAATCTTTCACCCAACTTCCATCAAGGCTTCAAAGACCAAGAATTGTCAGTTCTCCAAGCTTTTCTGGTAAATACCCTGCATGGTAGCCCCTGGGTATGCAATATGAGGGGAGAACCCGAGGATAATCTTGTAGAATGCCTCCTAGGAGTTTCTTTCAGGAACAGGATCAGGATCCCCATTCACTCTGATCTAAGAGGTCGACTACTTGCTCTAGTTTGATAGGAAAGGAGAGCATCTTTATATGTAACAGAGAAGAACAAACCTGACTCCTCCATTTTACATCTATCCCTTTAGCTCTAACCTTTGTGCTCCTTTGCCTGTGCTTAGTCATGCTGGCTCTGCCTCTTTTGCAAAAGAATATTGCCTATAGTCTGAAATAAACAGGGTAGTTTTGACCTTTAACGGTATAACATTTTTCCATTTTGTAGAGATAAAAAATTACAAAAACAGAAAATATTTGTCTCAGTGGATGTTTATAGGAACATTGTCGTTAGACCAACCTGGACAGTTGTAAGAACAAAGGATTTGTGCACCAAGAAATTTGCAACAAACACCTACACTCTGTCTCATTGTAGTATAAAAGAAGTCTGAATTCTAACTCAAGTAAGATAGCTCTTGGGGACACAAATCCACCATCTTCTCATTCTGCTGGCTTTCCAAATCAAGTCATCTCTTCATTTATTGGCCTGTTGTGTAGTGAGCAGTACAAACCTGAACTGAGTAATATGTCTACTCTGGAACAGACCACAGAGCAGCCTGATATTCTGCTGTCACCAGGTCCTTGATTTTTCCCTTCACTCTGAGGATTTTTTTTTTTTTCAATGCCTTTTATCCTTCCCAGGTGTGCGACCCATTCTCCTTCACACTTGGGAAAAAACTCTGACATCCTAAGGTGCATTATTAATTTTACTAAGGGTTTGAGTGTCATAGATGGTAGCAGCATACAGCAGGGACATTTTCTGATTTTTCTGAATTGGAGACAACATAGTCTTGAATAATAGACATTAACATTCCTAAAATATTCCTCAGTTATTCTCATCATCTGGATTTTCTCTCTGCATATTTTATCCCTTAGCTGTCTTTGCTTCCTTCATGCCATCTCTTCTTTGCTTCAGAAATGTCAAACCTAGGTCTCCTCCTGGGATGCTCTGCAGGGGTCCTCACCCTATACTCCTTGGTTGCCATCTGGAGTTCTTAAATTCCAAAATCCATTACTTACAGACAAATTTAACACTGATTCCCCATCATAAAGCAGGCTTTGTACTTATTTTGCAAATCCAAAATACGCATGAGAAGCTTTTCTTTCCCCAAGCACCTGCCTTTGAATTTTACATGTTCTTGGAATGTGGAAACTATAGCAAGTTTTTATTTGTTTTAATGGTAATTGTTTCCCTTCTTGAGAGAGAAAGAAACAGAAAGACAGACACAGGGAGAAAATTAATGTGTATTGAATGTCTAAGTAAGCACTTGGCATGATACTGAAAGCTTAAATGGTTTTATTTTTAATTCAAATAACATAGTATATCTACCTCTTTTGAGGCTATGTAATTGGATTGTGAAGAAAGCTGAGCACCAAAGCATTGATGCTTTTGAACTGTGGTGCTGGAGAAGACTCTTGCAAGTGTCTTGGACTGCAAGGAGATCCAACCAGTCCATCCTAAAGGAGACAGGTCCTGGGTGTTCATTGGAAGGACTGATGCTGAGGCTGAAACTCCAATACTTTGGCCACCTCATGTGAAGAGTTGACTTATTGGAAAAGACTCTGATACTGGGAGGGATTGGGGGCAGGAGGAGAAGGGGACGACAGAGGATGAGATGGCTGGATGGCATCACCAACTCGATGGACATGAGTTTGAGTGAACTCCGGGAGTTGGTGATGGACAGGGAGGCCTAGCATGCTGCGATTCATGGGGTCGTAGAGTTAGACACAACTGAGCAACTGAACTGAATTGAACTGAACTGAACCAGGACTCCAACACATGAGCACTGAATTCAGACTGATCAGTTTCAAATTTCAGCCCTCACGTTTCTTCGAGATTTTATGTGAGCTACTTAATATTTCAGATTGTTATCTATAAGTAGAGACAATAACAATACAATAAACAAAGGCTTATTGTGAGAATTAAATGAGATACTCATGAAAGCAATGCACAAAGAATGTCTATTACTACTATGGCAGTTACCATAAAGATGGTGATCATGAGGATGAGGATTGTATTAAGAAACTGTTTCTCCACCCTCCAGGGAGAGAGACAAAACAAATGCTTACTTCAATTTCCATGAAATGATCTAATTTCTCATTTCATTCTGGGTGATTAAAGCCAAAGAAGTCCAAAGATAACCCTGGCCAAAACACCCTCACATTATACTATCTTTGTAGAGTGCCAGGTTTACTGAGGACCTATCAAGAAGGGGACAATGTACATTAGCACTAGCTTTGAGAGTTATACCCCAGAGCATTCATTTTTGCTTTCAGGGACACCCAGTCATAGAAAATCCTTTTATCTTTCACAACTTCAGATATGTCTATGTCAATTTACTAACAGTTGCTCATTCATAATAGGTTATAAGGAAAGGATAATGAAAGTTAAGAAAACAAGCAAAATAGCACAACTATCTAAACTTGACCCAGGAGAAGCACCTGGCCTGCTATTTAACCTGTCCAGTCTCAGTTCATGTGCTCTGCCCCATCTTTTGAACTTATCAATGCCTGGGTGCACATAGCAAAAGGAACTTTATTGATGTGATTAATTCCATCTTGAATATGCATTGGCAGGACTGATGTTGAAGCTGAAACTCCAATACTTTGGCCACCTGACACAAAGCACTGACTCAATTGAAAAAGACCCTGATGCTGCGAAAGATTGAAGTTGAGAGGAGAAGGAGACAACAGAGGATGAGATGGTTGGATAGCATTGCGGACTCTATGGACATGAGTTTGAATAAACTCCGGGAGTTGTTGATGGACAGAGAAACCTGGCGTGTTGCAGTCCATGGGGTCACAAAGTGTCAGACACGACTGAACTGAATTGAAGTAAGAAGATTGCTCTGAATTATCCAAATGGACCCAATGTAATCTCAAGGTTCCTTAAAAGAGGAAGGTGAGAAGGTCAAAGAGAATTACCATATGTAACAATGGAAGTAATTAATTGGAATGAAGCAAGAAAGGGGTCATGAGCCAACTAATGCAGGAAGTTTACAGAAACTGAAAAAGATAAGAGAATAGGTTCTCTTTGAAGCCTCCAGAAAAGGAGTGCAGCCTAGCTAACACCTTGGTTTTAGATTCCAGATCACCAGAGCAATAAGAAAATAAATTTGTGTTGTTTTAAGCAACTAAGCACATGGTAATCTGTTAGAGAAGCAATATATAATTAATATAAGATCTATCTTTATTATGTATATATCAGTAACTTGTTCTTTTTTTTTTTTAATTGCTGAGTAGTATTCCAAGGTGTGAAGGTGCCACGCAATTTGTTTAACCATTTACCTGTTGAAGAACATCTGAGTCATCTCCAGTTATTAACTATTATGAATTAACCTGCTATGAACATTTGTATACAGGCTTTTGAGTAAATACAAATTTTCATTTCTCTTCAATGAATATTCAAGAATGTAATTTTTAGGTTGTAATTTAAGTACATTTTAGCTTTGTAAAACACAACAAAATTTTCCTCCTACTAGTTTTTCTGAGGTAACCAATTTGAAAGGCACCGAAAGACTAGACTAAAATGCTTTTGACTACTTGAACTCTTACATACATGTTAAGCCCCAAAGTTGCAGAAGCAGGAAGCAGGATCCAATTTCTATATAATACTTACTAAATATATAGTTGCTATTTCAGATACATTATAGAAGAGGGTGGACAAAAAGGAACCTGTAATATTGCGAAAAATAAGATGATTCCTCCCAAAGACCAAGAACTGGGGTCTAACAAAGGGACTAACTTTACTTCTATATAGGACAGAGGGACCTCATAATAACTGCCTAACATGATTTGATTGGAGAAGGCAATGGCACCCCACTCCAGTACTCTTGCCTGGAAAATCCCATGGATGGAGGAGCCTGGTGGGCTGCAGTCCATGGGGTCGCTAGCAGTCGGACACGACTGAGCAACTTCATTTTCACTTTTCACTTTTCTGCATTGGAGAAGGAAATGGCAACCCACTCCAGTGTTCTTGCCTGGAGAATCCCAGGGACAGAGGAGCCTGGTGGGCTGCCATCCCTGGGGTCGCACAGAGTCGGTCACGATTGAAGCGATTTAGCAGCAGCAGCAACACGATTTGATTATTGTTTTGAAGAAATGACTTGTGTGTGCCTCAGATTTCCGTTTTTTGAATGGACTTGCTGATTGCAGTAATTCTATCCACATTCCTCTATGGTGATGGTGGCGGTGGTGGTGGAAGAGAGAATATGAGTTATCTTTTTAATTCACATGTAACTGCATGACAAAGAGGCGCATCCAGACCTAATACAGAGGAATGCACATCTGGAATTCAGACTTTAAACCGAGTTTCCTACAACATAGGACTTTGGTTTATTTCTCTTACAAGAGAAGTAAGTATGTACTGTGTGTGAGAACAATGGGATCGATTTTTGATAATGGCTAAGAGCTTGACAATTGCTAGATGTTGAAAACATCTATCCCTGCCTCTAGACTCAACTCCTCAAAGCCCACAACCTTGAGACAAATGGAACTTGTTGCTATCAAACAAGACTACTTGATGTTTGCCTAATCCTTTTTCCTTATCACTGTCTTCTGGATTTTGTGTTCATTGTTTCCTCTACCTAGAAGAGCCTTCTTTTTCATCTCATAGTACTTAGAATAGGAGTAGAAGTGCCTGTCTGAAAACTATTGTAACTAGAAAAACAGCATGCCTGACCTTCAGTATTTGACTTTTCCTTAATAAATTTCTTATGTACCGTTCAAAAAATATATGTATTGGGGGAGGGTGTTCACTCTTTGAAATATGGCATGCTTAGAAATATTTCTCTCATACAGAGCTACCTACCAACATAAAAATAAAATACTTTTCTTTATGGAAAAGATTGATGATAATTTTGTTATGTTACATTTTTATTTTGCATCAATTTTATGCTGGTTTTTATGCTAAAATTTTTTTAAAAACTAAAACATTTAAACCATTCTTCTTGCTGTAAAGGAATTCACAACACGTTCCAGTACCTATAAAATGAAAACAATGCAGAATTTATAGAGTTAAGTCACAGAAGAAAAACACTGAAGTTTTAACATATTCAATTATCCAGAAAAGCAAATCCACTTTGGTTTTGTTACTAGCATTGAAATTTGCATGCCACTCTTTTAATTAAAGCAGTCAAGAACACATGTTGTTCACTTCATGTCTATATATTTCCTCTGAGAACAAGGCAGACTTTATGATAAAGCATAATGCAAATAATTTATATGTAAAACAACAAACCCAATTCTCTAACCTAGAATTTTTCAAATGAGGTATTTTTAGATCACTGTCTGAGAGTCTCCCTGGGGACAAGAGTGGTGCTGGTTAAATTACTGATTACTAGGACTCACCTTAGACCTACAAATGAATTTCCAATGGGGAGATATGTTTCATAAACTACTTGGGTAATATTTACATACACTAATTTTGGAAATCAGTTCTCCAACAGCAGAGTCAATACACAATAAATGATTGGGGGGAAGACTTCTGAGGTGTATACTCAGAACCCAAAGGAAAGAATAAGAACTACTCCCAAAATCTCTTTCTGTGACCTGCCAAGTGGCCAAAGATTGTGAAAACTTTCAATGCGTTTCCCTCTAGACACTGTGATATGAATTCTCTCCTCTTCTAGAATCATGGCCCAGAAAGAGAATAATAATTCATACAGCCACAAATGAGTCAGAACATCTCTAGCTAGTCTGGGGCTAGAAAAAGGGGAGTTTTGAGAACTTTGTTTTTGCTTACTACAGTTTGCAAGACTACCATTGAAACTGGTGTGTGCTTGGAGCTGAGTCCAGTGGTTTCCTCTATTGAAGAAATCCTACTTCTCCTTCTCATTTTCTTTAGATAGCTAGAAAGGAGAGAGGGTAGTGAAAATATCAAAGGGAGGAAAAGGGGAAAGGAAAGGAAAAGACAGGCAAAGAATGCTGTGGAGCAGTTTCCAAAGACTCCCTCAAGGACAAAACATTGAAGCTGACAAAAATTCTCATCCATATCATGAGCATTATATCCACTCTGGGAAGTGGTAGAGCAGCATTACAGAGACTATGATCATCCATTTTCCCACCCAGTAAGTCTCCCTTATACGAAAAGATGCATTCATAAAAGAATTTTCAAATATCATTTCTCTTAAAATAAAAATAATGTTTTTAGATTGTCAAAGCATCACCTTGCTCCATTTCACTGAGCAATTGATATATGTGCATACCAGAAATAAACTTAGAGGAGAAAAAAAAAAAAACTTTACTTGTTTTTCAATGAATTTATATTGAATTTTCTACCATCTTCCTCTCAGTTTCATTTCTATGACTATAAAAAGTGTTGCTATCCTAGTCAGGTAACCTGTGGAAAAAATACACTCTCAAATCTTAGCTATGTTGCAAAGGTTTGATTTTTCATATCATGGGCCACTGAGGGATGCAAATCTAGTATAATTCTATTTCTAGGTTAGAAATGGTTGATCAAGGTAGGAAAAGAGTACAAGAAGAAACATGTACTATGTCTTCAAGTGTCTACCCAGAAATGAAATGCATTTCATCGGTTAAGGTGTCACTTGACTTCAAGAGAGAAGGTAGTATGATACAACTATGTTCTAGAAGGAAGAAAGTGAGGACTATTTGATAACCATTAATGCCAGAGTTGGTGATGGACAGGGAGGCCTGGTGTGCTACAATTCATGGAGTTGCAAAGAGTTGGACACGACTGAGCGACTGAACTGAACTGAATGACAACAAGCCCCAGTAAATTTAATATCTTCCTTTGCCAAGAAAATGAATTCCCACCATGAAGTACTTTTAATTTTACTTCTTATTTTTAATTTCCCTTAGATAATTAGCCATTGATAGACATGTTACATTGAGACATCGTATGATTGTTTTTGTGTTTGGTTCACCATTCTCATGGCAACACATATCAATAGCTCCTATTACAACTGTGGTTTTGTAAAATATTCCTTGCATTTCTTTTTCATGGTTGTGTAAAATTATATATGTGTATATATATTATACATTATATATATATTATATATTATATATATAGTATAATGTATATATATTATATATATACATTATATGTATATATAATAATATATATTATGCATATATAATTTTTTAGTAGATTGTGCCCTCATAAGTAGAGCAGGAGTTAGTCATGTGAAGACAGAAGACAGTTCTTACAGTAAAAGGGTGAATCCTAGACATAGGAAAAAATTAGCCTTCAAGCAGATTGACTAGAAACGTGGGGCTTGAACCAAGAATTATAAGCAATGGCTTTTTGCTTGATGGGTGATAGAACTGGCCAAAGAATGGTAAGAAACCAAACTAGAGGTTTATGTAGAAGCTGGGTCATGGTGTTCCTTTCAGGTCTTTCTTATTCTTGGGATGATTATGACGTGGAAGGAGAAAATTAAATGCAATAACTCTGTCACAAAAATGTTTGGTAAATGACATGATCATTAAAGTCATCTTGAAAGAAAACAAAGAACATGTTCAGCCAAAATGACTTTAACCTCAGTTATGGAGCCACTGATATTATGGAAATTACTACTGGTATGTGGTTATGTTGCCCTAAAAGCACTAAATACTATGATCTGGCAGAAAGAGTAGACACATAAAAATTCATGCCTTATTCTGATTTTTGTCATTAAGTAGTTCCGTAGCTTTAGATAGTCCAGATAACCTTTGTTTCTTAGCTTCTTCATAAATAAGATTGATGTTTTTATAGGTTTCTTATTGAATGCTTAAGGTTATGACATAATGGGTGTGGAAAGGTCCCATGAAAAATAAAAATTAGCATAAGTAGTCAAGGTATTCTTGATCCCTATGATAAACAATTCATAGGACATGCCATCAATATTGAAAGTAATAAAAATCTAACATTTATTTCAGTCCTTCTGTACTGATGAAATATTCTATTAGATTTTTTACAGTAAACTCAATCAAGACTATAATCAATTCCTTAATAAAAAATGTAATATCTAAAGATCAAGCCTTTCAAAAATTAAATGTAAACCAGAGAAAATTTTAAATAGTTCTTTTAGACATACATATGTACATGTGATTTATATAAAAGTCTCTCATCATTACTGCTTTCATTTAAAACCTTTTCAAAATAATTAGAATGATCACTTTTGACTCTGGAATATGTCATTTTGTAAACTATTGCAATTTTCCATTAATTATAACTGTTGACCCTTTGACCAATCAGAATATTTCTTATCAGTTTAATTTATTTCTCAAGGATTCCATTTACTTTGTCAATAACCAAGATAAATGCCATCAGTCATGAACTTTTATGTGCCATTTAGTGAAAGTTATGCTAATCTGAAAGTTAAATCCCTTTTAAATTTTGTCTTCAAGATGCTCAACTGTACCTCTCAATCTATGAGAATCCTGGGAACCAAAAGTACCAAGAAGTGTGTGTGTGTTATGTAAGTAGAGGTGGAACCATCAGATCTCTCTATAAAATCTGATGTACTGATAAGGATAAGGCTTTGCTTAACTTTTAAAACAAAATACATTCAAAATGTATATTTGTTGTTGTTCAATGGCTAAGTCCTGTCCGACTCTTTGTGACCCCATAGACTGCAGCACACCAGGTTCCTATGTCCTTCATTATCTGCCAGAGTTTGCTCAAGTTCATGTCCACTGAGTTGGTGATGCTATCCAACTATCTCATGCACTGCTACCTTCTCCTTTTTCCTTCCATTTTTCCCAGCATTAGTGTCTTTTCCAATGAGTCAGTTCTTCGCATCAGAAGGGCAAACTATTGGAGCTTCTGCTTCAGCATCAGTCCTTCAAATGAATATTCAGGGTTGTTTTCCTTTAGGATTGACTGGTTTGATCTCCTTGCCGTCCCAGGGACTCTCAAGAGTTTTTTCCAGCACCACAGTTCAAAAGCATCAATACTTTGGTGCTCAGTCTTCTTTACAGTCCAACTCTCACATCCATACATGACTACTGAGAAAACCATAGCTGTGACTATACGGCCCTTTGTTGTCCAAGTGATGTCTTTGCTTTTTAATACAGTCTGTTTGTCATAGCTTTCCTTCCAAGGAGCAAGAATCTCTTAATTTCATGGCTACAGTCACCATGCTCAATGATTTTGGAGCCCAAGAAAAGAAAATTTGTCAGTGATATCACTTTTTCCCCTTCTTTGGTAATGAAGCGATGAGACTGGATGCTATGATCATAGTTTTTTTAATGCTGAAATTTTACCCAATTTTTTCACCCTCCTCTTTCACCTTCATCAAGAGGCTCTTTAGTTTCTCTTCACTTTCTGCCTTTAGAGTGGTATCATCTGCATATCTGAGGCTGTTGATATTTCTCCCGGCAATCTTGATTCCAGTCTGTGATTCATTCAGCCCAGCATTTCATATGGTATACCTCCCACCCCTCATGGGAAACCGCTGTCCTAGTTTTGAGTAATACAGATTAGATTGGGTTGTTGTAGGACTTCATACAGATAGACTCATAATTCTTTTGACTCTGGTATCTGTTGCTTTCACTTAGTGTAATGTTCTCAAGATTAATCAATATATATTTATGCATCAGTAGTCTATGTTTTTTCATTACTCAAATGGTATTCCTTTGTGTGAATATGTCATATGTTTTACTGCATTTGAGATATTTTCTGTTTTGTCTGTCATTAATAATGCTGCTGTGAACATTCTATAAAGGGATTTTTGTGGATGTATATTTATGTTTCCCTTAGGTAAATACTTAGGAAGAATGGCTGGATTATATCTAAATCAAGATGGTTATAACATTTCACATTTCAACTAGAAACACTTCATTCTAGTTGTTCCATTCCTTAACAGCATTTGGTGCTGTAAGTGAAGTGGCATCTTGGTTTGTGGTAGCTTTAATTTGCATTCCCTTTTCATATGCTTATTAGCCATTTTTACATCTTTCATGATGCTTTGATTCAAGCCTTATTTACAATTTTTTAAATTGTGTTGCTGTGCTATGACTGAAATTTAAAGAGTTAATAAAAGATATTCTGAATATAAGGTCTTTTTTAGATTTGTGTTGCAAATATTTCCCTCAGTATGAGTTTTATCTTTTATATTTTCTTAATACCGTTGCAATGCTTTTGATGAGGAGGATATTTTTTTTTAAATTTGGTAAAGTCTAGTTATCAACCTTTATTGTTTATAGCTAGTAATTTTTATGTTTTCCACTAACATTCTTTTCTTCATATCAGGTTGTAAAGACACATCAAGTTGTAAAGATTCTCTTGTGTTTTTGAAAAGCTTTAACATACTAGTTTTTACACTTAGATCTGTGATGCCCCTTGAGAAAATTTATTTGATGTAAGTTAGAGATCAGTGTTCAGACTTTTCCATTCATTTATCTAGTCATTCCAGTATTATTTGATGAAAAAATATTTTTCCACACTTAACTGACCTAAAACCTTGTTGATAATCGATTAATTTATATTTGTAAATTTATTTCTAGACTCTACTCTCTTTCATTGACTTATTGATTTACTCACATGCCCAAAACAATTGTCATTGTAACTTTACGGTACACCTTGACTTTAGATAGTGTGAATCCTCCATTTTTTAATGTTTTTTATTTTCCCAGATTATTTTGACTTTCCTAGGTCCTTTGTATTTCCATATAGATTTTTTAATTAACTGGGCAAACAATAAAAATTTATGCTGGAGTTTTGATATTGCATTAAAAGATTCAGTTCAGTCGCGCAGTCGTGTCTGACTCTTTGTGACCCCATGAATCGCAGCACGCCAGGCCTCCCTGTCCATCACAGACTCCTGGAGTTCACTCATACTCACGTCCATAGAGTCAGTGATGCCATCCAGACATCTCATCCTCTGTCATCCCCTTTTCCTCCTGCTCCAAATCCCTCCTAGCATCAGAGTCTTTTCCAATGAGTCAACTCTTCGCATGAGGTGGCCAAAGTACTAGAGTTTCAGCATCAGCATCATTCCCTCCAAAGGAATCCCAGGGCTAATCTCCTTCAGAATGGACTGGTTGGATCTCCTTGCAGTCCAAGGGACTCTCAAGAGTCTTCTCCAACACCACAGTTCAAAAGCATCAGTTCTTTGGCACTCAGCTTTCTTCACAGTCCAACTCTCATATCCATACATGACCACTGGAAAAACCATAGGCTTGACTAGATGGACATTTGTTGGCAAAGTAATGTCTCTGCTTTTCAATATGCTATCTAGGTTGGTTATAACTTTTCTTCCAAGGAGTAAGCGTCTTTTAATTTCATGGCTGCAGTCACCATCTGCAGTGATTTTGAAGCCCAGAAAAATAAAATCTGGCACTGTTTCCACTGTTTCCCCATCTATTTCTCATGAAGAGATGGGACCGGATGCCTTGATCTTCATTTTCTGAATGTTGAGCTTTAAGCCAACATTTTCGCTCTCCTCTTTCACTTTCATCAAGAGGCTTTTTAGTTCTTCTTCACTTTCTGCCATAAAGATGGTGTCGTCTGCATATCTGAGGTTATTGGTATTTCTCCCAGCAATCTTGATTCCAGCTTGTGCTTCTTCCAGCCCAGTGCTTATCATGATGTACTCTGCATATAAGTTAAATAAACAGGGTGAGAATATACAGCCTTGATGTACTCCTTTTCCTATTTGAAATCAGTCTGTTGTTCCATGCCTAGTTCTAACTGTTGCTTCCTAACCTGCATACCTGCATATAGGTTTCTCAAGAGGCAGGTCAGGTGGTCAGGTATTCCCATCTCTTTCAGAATTTTTCAGTTGATTGTGATCCACACAGTCAAAGGCTTTGGCATAGTCAATAAAGCAGAAGTAGATGTTTTTCTGGAACTCTCTTGCTTTTTTGATGATCCAGGGGATGTTGGCAATTTGATCTCTGGTTCCTCTGCCTTTTCTAAAACCAGCTTGAACATCTGGGAGTTCATGGTTCACATACTGCTGAAGCCTGGCTTGGAGAATTTTGAACATTACTTCACCAGCGTGTGGGATGAGTGCAATTGTGTGGTAGTTTGAGCATTCTTTGGCATTGCCTTTCTTTGGGATTGGAATGAAAACTGACCTTTTCCAGTCCTGTGGCCACTGATGAGTTTTCCAAATTTGTTGGCATATTGAGTGTAGCACTTTCACAGTATCATCTTTCAGGATTTGAAATAGCTCAACTGGAATTCCATCACCTCCACTAGCTTTGTTCTTAGTGATGCTTTCTAAGGCCCGCTTGACTTCACATTCCAGGATGTCTGACTCTAAGTGAGTGATCACACCATCATGATTATCTTGATGATAATCAGTGTGTCAACTCTTTATCATATGGGGTTCCTGGATCCATGTACACACTAGTTGGGACAGACTTCTGCAGTCTTCCAGTCCTATACACACACACTCTCATCTCTTTTAAGCTCTCAGTCCTACAGCAGACACTTTCTCCTTGGCCTTTGGGACTCAGTTCTTATCTGTGTAGGAACAGCCCAACTCTCAGCCACTGGAAACTTCCATGCCTATCCTCGGTCATGCTGTTTCCTTAGTTCCATCTCCTTTGGCACCATGTTTCACTATTGCCATCCCTAATATAGTCAAGTGTGTGCATGTGTGCTAAGTTGCTTCAGTTATAAGCTGAAACTCCAGTACTTTGGCCACCTCATGAGAAGAGTTGACTCATTGGAAAAGACTCTGATGCTGGGAGGGATTGGGGGCAGGAGGAGAAGGGGATGACCGAGGATGAGATGGCTGGATGGCGTCATGGACTCAATGGACGTGAGTCTGAGTGAACTCCGGGGGATGGTGATGGACAGGGAGGCCTGGCGTGCTGTGATTCATGGGGTAGCAAAGAGTCGGACACGACTGAGCGACTGAACTGAACTGAACTGCACTGATGGACTGTAGCCTGCCAGGCTCCTCTATCCTTGGATGGGATTCTCCAGGCAACAATACTGGAGTAGGTTGCCATGTCTTCCTCCAAGGGACATAGGCAAGTAACCTTTTTTCCTGAAAGATCACAATCCTATGTTGCTTGTTGTCTAACATACTGAAATAACTTCCACAGCATATATCCAATTTTATGACTGCTTAAGGTGAGAAGGCTAGTTTGGTATCAGCTGCATCATCATGGCAAGTAGCAGAATTATTGCAACTTACAGTTTTAGTCAGACAAATTGTTGCTGTTGTTCAGTCTCTAATGAACATGAAATTTCTGAATTTCCAAAGGAGATACTGTATACCTCTGTAGCGGGCAGTGGCAAAGGAGTAAATCTCCATAATTTTAAAAAAAAATTGTTTTTACATATAGAACTGAAAACCAGAGTCATGCAATAAAAAAAGTGGGAGAGAGAGTTAAAGTGCTCCATTTTAAAATTATGAAGCAGCAAGACTATGATCAGATGTTATTGCTAGGGAATCAGTGGGTCTTAAGCATGTATGAAAATGCTATTTTATTCCTTGAATATCCATCTCTCAAGGGGAGAATTCCATAGACTCTATAGTCCATGGGGTCACTAAGAGTCAGACGTGACTGAACGACTTTCGCAGGGGACCATCATTGTCATCACCGACTCAATGGACATGAGTTTGAGTAGGCTCTGGGAGTTGTTGATGAACAGGGAAGCCTGGCGTGCTACAGTGCATGAGGTCACAAAGAGTCGGACATGACTGAGTGACTGAACTGAACTGGGGGCACCATCACTTGCTTCTGGATGGCAGGGCATGTCTTAGACTGCTAGGACTTCCAGTAACTGAAATTTCAATAGGATTTCTATTTATGGATACTTTCTCAAAATGTTGTATGCCCAATTATCTAGATAATTCAGGATCCTTTTTTATTAGGTTATTTTTCCAGATAATGGAATAAAAATTGTAATCTTAAACTAGAATTAATTGAGTGGGCTTTCTATCTTCAACATTTCTCAGAAATTTTCCATGTTTAATTTGAGGAACACAGGAATCTTATGCTAATTTTCACTTCTACTCAAGAAAAAGGTTTAAAATATATTCATAAATTAAACTGCATCCATCATCTATTTCATAAAAGAAAATACAATATCCTATTGTACAAATGGTAAATGAACTGGTTTATAATTTTTGTCTTAGTTTGTCCCCTGGTAGCTGACTCAAGGAGCAGAGGAAATTCCTTCTCTGTAATTCTGATTTTGATTATGCATTATTATAGCTCCTTAAGAATATAAAAGACCTGTACATAGTATACCTTACTTTTTCATATGTTTAGTAACATAAAAGATTAGTAAATTTTCCTGATATATTCATTCATCTATTGAGAATTTAAATCGCATTAAGAATCCCTGCTTTCAATTAAATTTCATTCCCTATGCCCTTCAATCACCAGGAGAGAAAGTATTGGACAAAAGAAAAGTTATGAGCCAAGAATGTAATCTCAATGTGTCTCATTATTCCATAGTTTTTAGTGTCTTTCCCCTCTTTTGTGCCTTAGAGACTGTAGTCAAGTTACATTTACACTTGCAGTCTTATGGTCTATTTTAGATTTGTAGTTAGACCTGCTCTTTCAGAAATTCTGCTCACTCTGCAGTCATATATATTTATAGTGCTCTGGAGTGTAACTCCTACTAGAGGCATTAAACGTATAGACTCAGGTCATACCCCAGATCATGTTGTCTGAGGTGTAGAATGCACAAAAATATTTGGTCATTTTGTTTTGTTTTTGACTATGTACTCATTGGCTGAAATCTCAGCAAACCTGATCTCAAGTCAAAAGATGAAAAATAGGGTTGATTCTCTCCTTATGTGAGTCCATATATTCATTCTTGAGAAATGTTAATGCAAGTGCCAGGGCTGGAAATTGGATGGAATCAAATTTAGATATTTAGACAGTTTTAATATAATTTTAAAAACTGAAATCCCTATAAACATTTTATTTTCCAATATAATTTGATTTACAGAAAATTTACAAAAACTGTAGAGGTACTGTATACTTTATACCCCATTGTCCCCTATTATTAACATGTTGCCTTAGTATGGCATGTGCTTAGTCACTCAATCATGTCCTACTCTTTGCAACACCCTGGACTGTAGCCCACCAGGATCCTCTGTCCATGGGGATTCTCCAGGCAAGAATACTGCAGTGGGTTGCCATTCCCTCCTCCAGGGAATCTGTCTAACCCAGGGATCAAACCCAGGTCTCCTGCATTGCAGGCAGACACTTAGTATGGTAAGTATGTCACAATTAATGAACCAGTGTATATAATCGTTACTAACTGGAGTTTGTACTTTATGTAAACTTCTTGAGATTTTACCTAATGTCCTTTTGTTGTACCATGTTCTCATAGAGAACTTATTCTCTGTGGGATAACACTACAGTTCCTTTAGTTATATTGTCTCCTTAGGCTTTTTGTGGCAATAGCAGTTTCTCAGATTTTCCTTGTTTTAGGTGACCTTGACAGTTTAAGAAGCACTTGTCAGATACTTTGAAGACTGTCCCTCAAGGGCTTTTGTCTCATGCTTTTCTCATGATTAGACTATTCTCATGAGTTTTTGGAAGGAAGACTATGGAGTTTAAATGTCATTCTCATCACATCAGATCAAGAGTATGTACTAGATTACCAATACGAGTTATCACTACTGATGTAGATCTTGATCACTTGCTCAGGTGTGTCAGGCTTCTCCACTTTAAGGTGACTTTCTTTCCCTCTCTTTCAAAACTGTCTGTTTTGAAAGGATGTCACTATGTCCAGCCCGCACTTAAGAAGAAGGTTGTTATTCTCCACTTCTTGGCAGAGTATCTACTCAAATAATTTGAATGTCTTACCCATGGGAGATTTTTCTGGTTTTTCTCAGTTGTTTATTCAGTAATTTATATCAGTGCAGACTCAAGGGTATTTATTTATACTTGGGCTATAGTCAAACACTATTTATTTCATTGCTTAAATTATTCTGGTATGTCCATTGGGAAGTCTTTAAGTTGACTTCTGTGTACACTTGACATACCCCCGTCATTGAAGTGTTGTTGCTTTTCATTTTGTTGTTGTTGTTGTTGTCATTGCTGAAATGTAGTAGAGAAAAGAAATGTTAGAAAAACATCCAAGTGAATAAAGATGTTGGAAAAATTTATGTATGGGTGAATATTTTTTTCCAGATATGGTAATATCATCATGAAACCAACAATAGATTGCCTTTGCAATGGTTTCAACAATACCAAAAGTTATGACATTTTTCGGGGAAGGCAATGGCACCCCACCCCAGTACTCTTGCCTGGAAAATCCAATGGACGGAGTAGCCTGGTGGGCTGCAGTCCATGGGGTCGCTAACAGTCGGACAGACTGAACGACTTCACTTTCACTTTTCTCTTTCATGCATTGGAGAAGGAAATGGCAACCCACTCCAGTGTTCTTGCCTGGAGAATCCCAGGGATGGGGGAGCCTGGTGGGCTGCCGTCTATGGGGTCACACAGAGTCGGACACGACTGAAGTGACTTAGCAGCAGCAGCAGCAGCATGACATTTTTAGGAAATGCAGGTTTTAAAAAATATTGGTAAGTAACAGAGTAAGGATTGCCTCCTTGTTCCTGAGCTTTGAGTTGACCCTCTGTACCTCTTCAGTTAACTGTCTCATCAAAACTTGGTATGTACCAATAAAATGTTCATTAAGCTGATCTCTATGAGATTTGATATAATAAAGGACTTTGTTTGCAAAGTGTTATGGGGGGCTCTGAGAGGAGGTAATATTGTTCCATCTTGAAGGTAGATTCAAAAATTTGGCTGTATGTAAATAGCACCTGCTTGGAAACGGAGGCACAAGACTGCCTAAGGTGTTCAACCAATAGCAGGAATTTGTTTACAGAATGGAGAAGTGTTTTCCGCAAAGAAGGGCCATTTTTTTGGGTGTTTGCTTTTTGTTTGTTTTGTTTTAGCTCAAGGCTCTGGGATTAATTATGCACACAATTCCTGTGGTCTTTATTCCATTCTATTAGATCAGCACTGATAGTTTAAGAAAAGAAAGTCATCTTCATGGTCCCTAGTATCTTACACTATGAAAAGCGCCTTTACTCTTCTGCAAGCAGATTGAAATACATAATTTTCCACCTGAATGGAGAAGAGGAGCAACAAGAATTATTCAAAACAATGACTAAATTCCATTTCCTTCTCCAATTAGTCTGGGTTTAAGAATGTGGAGAGACAAATGCAATGATTCCCAAAGAACTGGCACTGTTTCAAGTGCTTTGAGAGACAGGAAAGGAATATGAAATATGTTCCAGGCAGGACATTAACAGTTTGCTAATTGGAAGGTAAGAGTAATATACTTGAAATGATAATTAATGGCTAATTTGTGTGGTAGTGCCCACTTGCCTACTGTGGTAGCTAATTAATTGTGGATTTCTTTTTGAATATGTTTTGACTCATAATAGGAAAGTTATAACAATTTGAAAAGAACACAAGCTACTTTCTTTGCTTGAGAATAAGAGGCTGACTTGTGAATCATTGTTTGCATTTTCTCCTTAGCATGGCCATTGTTGATATGAACTGTACACAGTGTGACATGCTTCAAGACATATTTTCTAAACTACATCTTCAACCCAGTTGATATTCTTGAATATCTGTGACAAAAATATATGCAGTGGAATACTACTCAGCCATATTAAAAAGAAGCAACACGGATTTGCCTAGAGATTTCCTTACTAAGTCAGACAGAGAAAGACAAAAAATGCATTATGTTACTTTCATGTGGAATCTGAAATATGATGCAAATGAATTTATTTATAAAGTAGAAAAAAACTCACAGATGTAGAAGACAAATGCATGGTTTCCAAAGGGGAAAAGTGGGGCAGGGATAAATTAGACGTTTGTGATTAGCAGATACAAACTACTATATATAAACTAGATAAACAATAAGGTCCTACTATGGTGACTGCAGCCATGAAATTAAAAGACGCTTCCTCCTTGGAAGAAAAGTTATGACCAACCTATATAGCATATTCAAAAGCAGAGACATTATTTTGCTGACTAAGGTCTGTCTAGTCAAGGCTATGGTTTTTCNAAGGTCCTACTATGGTGACTGCAGCCATGAAATTAAAAGACGCTTCCTCCTTGGAAGAAAAGTTATGACCAACCTATATAGCATATTCAAAAGCAGAGACATTATTTTGCTGACTAAGGTCTGTCTAGTCAAGGCTATGGTTTTTCCTGTGGTCATGTATGGATGTGAAAGTTGGACTGTGAAGAAAGCTGAGTGCCGAAGAATTGATGCGTTTGAACTGTGGTGTTGGAGAAGACTCTTGAGAGTCCCTCGGACTGCAAAGAGATCCAACCAGTCCATTCTGAAAGAGATCAGCCCTGGGATTTCTTTGGAAGGAATGATGCTAAAGCTGAAACTCTAGTACTTTGGCCACCTTATGAGAAGAGTTGACTCATTGGAAAAGACTCTGATGCTGGGAGGGATTGGGGGCAGGAGGCGAAGGGGATGACAGAGGATGAGATGGCTGAATGGCATCACTGACTCAATGGATGTGAGTCTGAGTGAACTCCAAGAGATGGTGACGGACAGGGAGGCCTGGTGTGCTGCAGTTTATGGGGTTGCAAAGAGTCGGACACGACTGAGCGACTGAACTGAACTGACTGAAGGTCCTACTATATAGTACAGGAAACTATATTCAATATCTTATAATAAACCATAAAGTAAACTTATCTGAAAGGAATATACACACACACATATATATACATACTTATATGTATATGTTAGTATATATACATATGTATTTATATGTAAGATTGAATCAGTTGCTATATACTAGAAACTAACAGAAAATTGTACATCAACTATAATTCAATTAAAACAAAAGAGATAACTGATGTGGATACATGGTATCTTATACAATGTAGCCATTTGGTGGCAGCTCCATAAGTATACAGGCTTCCCAGGTGGCTCAGATGGGAAAGAGTCTGCCTACAGTGCAGGAGACCCAGGTTCAATCCCTGGGTCGGGAAGATTCCCTGGAGAAGAAAGTGGCAACCCACTCCATTATCCTTGCTTGGAAAATCCCATGGACGGAGGAGCCTGGCAGGCTACAGTCCATGGGTTGCAAAGAGTCGGACATGACTGAGTGACTTCACTTTCCACTAGTATACACCGATTTCACTGTCTTGTATGCTTTCAGGTGTGATGAAAGACCAACTGTTTCCCTTAAAATCACAGACGTAGATGAGAAAGGTGAGTTAGTAGAGCTTGCTACATCAGCTGTTAAGAAGGTACCTCCGTGAATACCTAGTATTCTGGGCTTCTCTGTAGCCCCTTCACTGGTGTCTTGTAAGAATCCCTTTCCCATTACTCACAATAAGTATGCCAAACTTTTTAAGTTTCACTAGCTCCCATTTGGCACCCGACTCCAGTACTCTTGCCTGGAAAATACCATGGATGGAGGAACCTGGTGTGCTGCAGTCCCTGGAATCGTGAAGATTCGGACACGACTGAGCGACTTCACTTTCACTTTTCACTTTCATGCATTGGAGAAGGCAATGGCACCCCACCCCAGTACTCTTGCCTGGAAAATCCAATGGACGGAGTAGCCTGGTGGGCTGCAGTCCATGGGGTCGCTAACAGTCGGACAGACTGAGCGACTTCACTTTCACTTTTCTCTTTCATGGATTGGAGAAGGAAACGGCAACCCACTCCAGTGTTCTTGCCTGGAGAATCCCAGGGACGGGGGAGCCTGGTGGGCTGCCGTCTATGGGGTCACACAGAGTCGGACACGACTGAAGTGACTTAGCAGCAGCAGCAGCAGCAGCTCCCGTTAGTTCCATGCACCAGCCAACTCTCCATAGAAGAGAAAAACTAGAGCCGCCTGCTCCAACTCCCTCATCCCTCCACTTCTGTCTATAAAGGTTCCTGCCGTCCTACTCACTGTTTCCTTCTTTTTCTCAGTGGAAAGTCCACCTGCCCTCCATCCAAAGTTAACATCTGCCTGTGACACTGTACCCTTGTGATGAGTAATCCCGCTCTGTAGAATTCTGTTTCCTCATGGTTCATGTAGTGAACTCAGGTCAAGTCTTGCCTCTTCTATGAAGCCTCCCTCCTCAAACCTCTCAAAGGAATGCAGACCCATGACGACTCTTTCATTTTCCCATCACTTTGGTTGGTTCCTCATTGGACTGTTAGGTCCTCAAATGAGGAAGCATATCTTGTTTTCTAAATGAATGTTTCTCTGAAATTTTTATATTTATTGTAATACTTAGTAAAATTGTAATAAACTTTACTGTGGAAAGTTTAGAAAGCAGAAGCACACATAAAGAAGAACGTATAAACAATTATCAATACTCCACTTAACAGTAGTGATTACTCTTCAATTTTATAAATTACCTTGTGGTCATTTTCTGTCATCAAATTTATAGAAATAATGTTCCATTTTCACATTAGTAAAATATATATAATTCTACATTCTCCTTTCCTGGATTGGCATTTATCATAATCAGTTTCTTATAGCATTGAAACCCTTCAAATATGGAATATTTCTTTCTAGAGCTTAACATTTCAAGATTTTTTTGCAAATTTATATATATATATATATATACTGTCTCTTATACACATCTCAGTTTCACATTAGTAAAATATATATAATTCTACATTCTCCTTTCCTGGATTGGCATTTATCATAATCAGTTTCTTATAGCATTGAAACCCTTCAAATATGGAATATTTCTTTCTAGAGCTTAACATTTCAAGATTTTTTTGCAAATTTATATATATATATATATATATACATAAAGATATGGTGAAAGTGTTATTTGTGCTTCGCAACCTTATGGACTGTAGCTTCAGTCTACTCTGTCCACAGAATTCTCCAGTCAAGAATACTGGAGTCTGTAGCCATTCCCTTCTCCAGGGTATCTTCCAAGCCCAGAGATCGAACCTTGGTCTCCTGCTCTGCACGCACATTTTTACTGTCTGAGCCACCAGGTGTCCTTATATATAAATATTGTCCACATCTTTCAGGATGTATTTCCCAAAAGAACAATACTGGTTCAAAGGTATATACATCAGAGTATACTGTTAAATATATTTAAGATTCTTACTATATTTTGCCACATAGATTTCTAGGAGTTAGCACTAATTCATACTTTCATCTTTATCATGGAAAAATATCAGTCAGTGGCTACTTGTCAGTATTAATGACTATTTTGAAGTTTTTGTAATATGATTGGAAAAATAGTATATGACTTTTGAATCAATAATGCTGCAAGTTTATCATATATTTTTAAGTTGTTTATATACCTGTCTTTGTGAATTATGTTTGCTAGGTTAATTTTTAATTCTCTTTTTATTATTTGTTTATCATGATCTTGGTAATGAACTTTCTAAAAGTAAAACATAAACCTTTATTTTGTATTTTTTAAGTTTATGACATTTTTATGCAGCTATTTTTTTATTTTAGTTTACAGAAGTTCATTTTACTTCTTTTAATTTATCAAATACCTCTTTATCTCAATTAAGTAAAAACATGATTATGTGTGAAATCTGTATGGTTTAATTATTTGTAATTATCTAGAATTTTCCTTGGAGAATGGTGCTAGATAGAATTCTAAATGAAGTTTTTATTTTTATATAACTTAATGTTCATATTATCTATTAAAGAAATCATTTTTTAAGAATCTTTGGTATTTTGGTATTAAATATTTGCCATGAAACTTATTTGCACCTTTAAAAGCTTACTTGTATCTGTATGCACACCTCTATAAATTATAAGTATAAATATACCTATATGCAATAAATGCATATGTAAATATTACATAATAATATATGTTGGGTTTTCCTTGGAGAATGGTGCTAGATAGAATTCTAAATGAAGTTTTTATTTTTATATAACTTAATGTTCATATTATCTATTAAAGAAATCATTTTTTAAGAATCTTTGGTATTTTGGTATTAAATATTTGCCATGAAACTTATTTGCACCTTTAAAAGCTTACTTGTATCTGTATGCACACCTCTATAAATTATAAGTATAAATATACCTATATGCAATAAATGCATATGTAAATATTACATAATAATATATGTTGGGTGTACATTTACATATTCATAATTTTGTGTGAATGTGTGTGTGCTTTCTGAGCTACCCATTCAATTTCATTGATCTCGTTTACCCGTAGTAACAAATTATTTTAATTATTATATAGCTTTTTGTTCAGTCTAACACAAAGGAGACGATAAGAAGGAATCAGACCCAGAATTAAATTTTATAAATTGTAGGAATGATGGTTAGATGACGTAGAAGTAGAGGAAAATAATTAAGTTTATTAAGATAAAGGAAGAGGGTGATTTTAAATTTTACTCATATTGTGAAGTTACTCTCAATCTTGTCTATGTCATATATTTATTATTTAAATATATGCATGTGTAGTTGTTTGTTTTTTTTTAAGTTTGAACACAATTTGAAACTGTTAAGCTTTAGTTTTTCTTAACAGCAGCCATATTTCCTGTCCTCCTGGATAATGTTGTATTCCTTATGTGAACTGTAGTTTCTTCTATTTTTTTTTTTTTAATTTGGCTCAAGTGCACCTGTTCTTTTGGCCTTTGTAACTATAAAAGGGATATTTTTCATAAACACTTTTCATTGCCAGTACTGTAGGAAATGCAAATGTACCACATGGCATCTGCTTTGCAATTAATTGGTGATAAAAAGAGGCAACAGCTTTATTATTATTTCTCCACTACTATTTCTTAAGATGAGACACGCTTCTTTACTTTCCATTGTGAGGATAATTCTCCACTGATCACCCTGACACTAGAAGAATTAAAAATGCCAACATTTAAATTCCCACTCTCTGTCCACTGAAGGAAAGCAGAATCTATTATATCACACATAGTCCATCATTTCTCTAGCCAATGAGTCAAGTTACAAGGTGAAGAATTATAGGATGGCATTTGAAATTATTATGACACAACATGAATCCTTACAAAGATATAATGAAATCCATAGCCATTGTTGCTATTAAAAAGTTTAAATACAAACTAACTGTTAAGCCATCTTTCTTGTTTGGGTTGACTTATGTTAATAAACATTAAGAATGATTCAGATTTAACTCTGAGATCACTTTAGCTAGTTTCAGTTGGTGAAAACTGAGAGATATCAAATCAAAAGGTTTACTTTATGGGTTGATCCATCAAGACAGCCTTATGTCACATGATCCTTCTAGTTGGTGAAAGAAAGTCACTTGTTGGACTGAAAATATGCTATGTACGATGAATGAAAGTGAGAGGAGGCAAAATCCTCTAGACTCTAAGCACTTTGTAAACACAAAAGTACATTCACACAAAAATGTTTGCTGTTTACTAGGGCAAGGGTTACCTCTTGGCCAA
Organism: Oreotragus oreotragus; assembly: GCA_006410675.1. Classification (NCBI taxonomy): domain Eukaryota; kingdom Metazoa; phylum Chordata; class Mammalia; order Artiodactyla; family Bovidae; genus Oreotragus; species Oreotragus oreotragus. The sequence goes on along the minus strand of SJYX01000413.1, from coordinate 117,333 downwards.
TAAATTAAGCATCATAGTTTTATTTCCTTTTGTGTAATATCAGCTAAGCATTTATGCAAAACACATGCCTTTACCTAAAACATTATGTTTACTGTTACAAAGAAGACAATTAAAATATAAGTATGAAGCCCTTTACTTTGTTGTTTCTCATATTTTTTATATTTTTTAGTGGGTGAACTGTCTAGTTTTGCTCCTTAATGTGATATTTTTCATTATCTCATCCTATTCAGTAACTTTACATTGATTCAACAAGAGAACTTTTAAGAGATTTCCACAAGTTATTAATGGGAAGAGAATGTCAAAACCACTAACAGAATATGTTTTAAATGTTTTATTCCAATCTGTCACACCCTTACTTTTTCACAGGTTTCTATTTTGTGTTAAAAATTATACCAGGGTCTGAAACTTGACATTCAGGTTACCAGGCTGTAAGAATTTTTGAGACAACAGTTTAAATAGTATGTTAGGTAATATGAGTTTTATTCTTTAGTCAAATGTCATTGGTATATTTAGAATGATTTATTTCCCTTCAGCACTAGAGAATTTGAAGATTATATACTCTGGCAGCCATATTATGTGATAAATCCAAGTAAATTTACATAACGTTTCATGACTTCCTAATAGGGGAAGGGAGTTTACAAAAGAATTAAAGGTCCTTAGATAGAAGGTAGTACAAATGATCATATACATTAAGTTTTGTAATAATCACGTTTAGGGAAGATTTAATTGAACTTTGGGAGAGGGAGTAATTGTAGAAGAATGCAGAGACTGTGGAATTTAACACTTCATTTGTACTCAGCTCAGAAGCAAAATTTAAAACTGCAACAAAAATCAGCACATGGTAGCTGCTTCTATACTCCCTGTTCTTTATGACATTTTAGATGACATGCAATTTACTAGCAAAGAGTGATCTGTACTTGTCCATGAAAGTGAATCTCAGGATTAGCGATGTCAGCACCAGTACTGAAAATTCAAAGACATGAAATTCACAAGGGTTCATGACAGAACAAGACGTTTGGACATGACTCCACATGTAGGTATTCCTGGGGTCTTCCTTCCAGATCCCCAGTTGATTTTTGATCTCAACCACATCCCTGAGCTTCAGATATGAATCAGTCACCACACACACAATTTCATTGAACATCAAAGGGGATCTAGGCAGCTATGGAGAGACTGTAAATAGGACAGCAATCCAGCATGGACCCCCTACCTTCCTGTTCTAAATGATAATACTTCTTAAAACACACATTTCCTAAAATGTTCTATTTCATGCCACAATATTTTATATTCACAAATCTATACTAATTTGTAATTAAGTGGCTGAGGACTTCATTCATTTCTTCTTGAAACAAAATGTTGCCTGCTGGTAGGCAAAGGAATAGTTATTCTTTAACTGGTTTACACAGATATTGTTTTTAGAAAACAAAAATGAGCATAGAAAATAAAATGCACTTTTTCTTTGGAAATAAAATGGCAATTTCTTGGCAATATTTTATCTCATTCTAATATTATAAAATCTTTAAATTGTGATAAAAATTAGGATGGATTAGATAATCCATCCAGGAAGCCTCATTCATGAACTTTAAAGATGGAATGCTTAAAAGAAAATATTCATATAGTTAATAACAAAGACATAAAACAATTTGAAGAAAGGTAGAACATGAATAAAATTTATAATATAAAATTTGAAAAACATTGTAATTATGTGATCAGAAAGTAGTAATAATCTTACCATATAAAAGCCTCATATATTAAAAGAAATATTGATATAGATAATTAAAATAAATGTGAGAAAAATGCAAATGCTTAATTATCTAGAAATCAGATGGATGCAAATTAAAAAGTATATGGACCTTTTCAAATCCCCAGTGAGAATAGATGATAGTTTTTTAAAGATAGTGTTGAAATCAAAGAATAAAAGAAACTCTATAATATGCATAATAAATTATTTTACAAACTTTTGGAAGGTAATTTGGCAATGGAAAAACACATATTATCTAGTTATTCTGCTTCTAGAAAATTAACCCATGGCAAATTGAGGTCACACTGACAGCCTTTTTGTAAAATAGTGCTCATTGAAGATGTAATATTGAAAATAACAAAAGATTCTAAATGGGCCAAGAAAAGAGGATTGGAGACATTACAGAGTACTTATATGACAGAATATATTAAAAACTAAACTATGTCCTCAAAAAATATTAACATATTATTAAATGTATGTTTAAAAGTACTTCACATATACAACTTATTCAAAATTTTTTGTTGAAAACTGAAATATACATTATTAAAAAAAATTTTAGACTCTGGGTAATATTATGTCACTTTCGTAAGTGGCTCAGATGGTAAAGAATCTGCCTGCAATGAGGGGGACTCTGGTTCGATCTCTGGGTCAGAAAGATCCCTTAGAGAAGGAAATGGCAATCCACTCCAGTATTCTTGCCTAGAGAAATCCATAGACAGAGGAGCCTAATGGGCTAGTAGCCCATGGGGTCGCAAAGAGTCAGACATGACTGAGTGACTACACTTTCACTTTCAATATGTGTTATATATATCTGTGTATATGTACTTACAGATGTGTGTGTATAAATACACACACACACATATATAGATATATATTTATGTTTGTATGTACTGTTGTACAGTCTTGCGTCTGATTCTTTGTGATCCCGTGGACTGAAGCACACCAGGTTCCTCTGTCCTGCACTATCTGCCAGAATTTGCTCAAATTCATGTCCATTGAGTCAACGATGCTATCTAAATGGCCTCACCCACAGCCTCCCTCTTCTCCTTTTGCCTTCAATCTTTCCTAGAATGAGTCTTTACCAATGAGTCAGCTCTTCGCATCAGGAGGCGAAACTATTGGAGCTTCAGCATCAGTCCTTCCAATGAATATTCAGGGTTAATTTCCTTTAGGATTGACTGGTTTNCCACAGCCTCCCTCTTCTCCTTTTGCCTTCAATCTTTCCTAGAATGAGTCTTTACCAATGAGTCAGCTCTTCGCATCAGGAGGCGAAACTATTGGAGCTTCAGCATCAGTCCTTCCAATGAATATTCAGGGTTAATTTCCTTTAGGATTGACTGGTTTGATCTCTTTGCTGTCCAAGGCACTCTTAAAAGTGCCACTTTTCCAGAACCACAGTTTGAAAGTATTAATTCTTCGGTGCTCAGCCTTCTTTATGGTGCAGCTCTCACTTCTGTACATAATTACTGAGAAAACCATAGTTGTGACTATACAGGCCTTTGCCATCAAAGTGACGTCTCTTCTTTTTAATACACTATGTTTGTCATGGCTTTCCTTCCAAGGAGCAAGCATCTCTTAATTTCATGGCTACAATCACCATCCTCAGTGATTTTGGAGTCCAAGAAAAGAAAATCTGTCAACCATGCCACTTTCCCCGCTTCTATTTGCAAAGAAGTGATGGGACTGGATGCTGTGATCTTCATTTTGTGAATGCTGAAATTTTAGCCAACTTTTTCACCTCCTCTTTCACCCTCATTGAGAGGCTCTTCAGTTCTTCTTCACTTTCTATCATTACAGTGGCTTCATCTGCATGTTGTTGCTGATATCTCTCCTGGTAATCTCGATTCCAGTTTTTGATTCATCAAGCCTGGCATTTCACATGGTGTACTCTGCATATAAGTTAAATGAGCAGAGTGACAATATACAGCCATGTCATACTTATTGTCCAATTTTGAAACAGTCATTCCATGTCAAGTTATAACTTTTTTTTTTTTCTTGGCCTGCATACAAGTTTCTCTGGAGACAGGTAGGGTGATTTTGTATTTCCACGTTTGTGTGTGTGTGTGTGTGTGTATGTGTGTGATTCACACATCAAAGGTTTTAGTGTTGACAGTGGAGCAGTATTAGATGTTATTTTTCTGGAATTCTCTTGCTTTCTCTATGATCCAATGAATATGGGCAATTTGATCTCTGATACTTCTGCCTTTTCTAAACCCTGCTTGCACATTGGAAGTTCTAGGATCACACACTGCTGAAGCCTGAAGTGAAGTGAAGTCGCTCAGTCATGTCCGACTCTTTGCGACCCCATGGACTGTAGCCTAGTAGGCTCTTCTGTCCATGGGATTTTCCAGGCAATAGCCCTGGAGTGGATTGCCATTTCCTTCTCCAGGGGATCTTCCCAACCCAGGGATCGAACCCAGGTCTCTTGCATTGTAGACAGACGCTTTACCATCTAGCTTGAAGGATTTTGAGCATAACCTTACTAGCATGTGAAATGAGTGCAATTGTATGGTAGTTTGAACATTTTTTGGCATTTTCCTTCTTTGGGATTTGAATGAAAACTGACATTTTCCAATCTCATGGTTACTGCTGAGTTTTCCAAATTTGCTGATATATTGTGTGCAGCACTTTAAAGCATCATCTTCTGGATTTGAAATAGCTCAGCTGGAATTTCATCACCTCCATTAGCTTCCTAAGGCCTACTTTACTTCACACTCCAGGATATTTGGCTCTAGGTGAATGATGACACCATCGTGGCTACAGGTCATCATGACCTATTTTGAATAGCTCTTCTGTGAATTCAAAAGACCAGAGATTACTTCAAGAAAACTGGATATATCAAGGGAACATTTCATGCAAGGATGTGTATGATAAAGGACAGAAATGACAAGAACCTAACAGAAGCAGATCTTAAGAAGAGGTGGCAAGATTACATAGAAAATCTATATAGAAATTGTTTTAAAGATCCAGATAACCATGATAGTGTGGTTACTCTGCACTTAACAAGCACCAAGCACACACACACACAACACACACACACATACATATACATATATTCATCTATATGTGAGCAACTCTCACTGTTAATTCTTGCCACAGTAATACACAAAAAATGGTGTCTACTTCAATAATTAAACCCAAAGTTATTAAATAAATAGTTTCCCTTTCTTCTCCCCATCACTCTTACTCATCTATACTGAATACTCTGAATCTATACAGTATGCCAGATACAAGCAGGAGGCTATGATGGTGCGGGGACAAAGAAACAGATTAAATCTAGTATTTAACTTAACTTAGTTTCAGAGATGGAGAAGGCAATGGCACCCCACTCCAGTACTCTTGCCTGGAAAATCCCATGGATGGAGGAGCCTGGTGGGCTGCAGTCCACGGGGTCGCGAAGAGTCGGACACGACTGAGCGACTTCACTTTCATGTTTCACTTTCATGCTTTGGAGAAGGAAATGGCAACCCCGTCCAGTGTTCGTACCTGGAGAATCCCAGGGACTGGGGAGCCTGGTGGGCTGCCATCTATGGGGTCGTACAGAGTCGGACAGGACTGAAGCGACGCAGCAGCAGCAGCAGTTTTGGAGACAGGCTGCCACTCCTCTTGGCCTCTAGGAAACCAGCAGCTCACACCTGTTCTAGTGCCTTCACTGGTCCTTTGCTGGTGCATTCTCTACTTTGATATCCCTGCAAATATTCCAGATAGCTATGTCCCCAAAATTCCAGTTCCTTCACAATGTTCACATCATTTTTTAAGAAATAGGAAGCATTTTTATTTTAAAAAAAAACTTTTTTTGGAGTATAGTTGATTTACAATGCTGTGTTAGTTTCTGTTGTACAGCAAAGTGAGTCAGTTATACATATACATGTATCTTCTTTTAAAATGCTTTTCCTATATGGGTCATTACAGAGTATTGAGTAGTTTACTGTCCTATATGGTAGGTCCTTATTAGTTATTTATTTTATATATAGAAGTATGTATATGCAATCCATGTCTCCCAATTTATTCTACTTCTTTTCCTCAGTTAATCATAATTTTTTATTGTCTGTGACTTTATTTCTGTTTTGTAAGTTCATTTGTGCCATTTTTTAGATTCCACATATAGGTGATATCATCTGTTTGTCTTTCTCTGACTTACTTCACTCAGTATGAGAATCTTTAGTCTCTACATACCAAATGACAGTATTTTGTTCTTTTTAATGACTGGGTAATATTCCAGTCTGTACCACATCTTCTTTATTCATTCTTCCACCAATGGACATTTAGTTTTCTTCTATGTCCTGACTATTGTAAATAGTGCTGAAATGAACATTGGGGTGCATATATCTTCTCAAATTATGACTAATTTTTCATCTAAAATGAATACCAATCTTTTTATCTATCTACAGTATCTTTCTTCCAACTGTGATTTTTTTTTAATAAATATTTTAAAGAGGAGAGAAGTAACTTCAGTTCATCTGGCAAGACGGTATGCTTCATGGTTGGTATTCGCTCCCTGAAAATAAGCCATCTTTCATGGAAAGGAAAAGAAAGAAGTAGAGGAAAGAGAAGAGAAAAAGGAAGAAAGATGCAGCACCCCTCAGTCTAAGTGAAAGTGTCTTTAGGAGTTTCAAAGTGCTGATGTAGTAGAGGAAAACGAATCTGTCCTATATAATTTGCAATTTTAAATACTATTTTCAGATTGGGTTAATTGGCTAAATGACCCTGCTGATAGGTAGTTAAACTCATAGGCTTAGTAAGGATTGCATAGCTATAATAAGCAATCCTATTATGGTATACAGTTAGAGGCTATAATAAGATGCCTCCCCAAAAATGAAAAAAGAAGGGCAAACTACTCATAGCTACTAGTGTAAAATTCATGGGAGACATTCATAGGATCCAGAGAGATAAGTGAACATGTCAATATCAGGTAAAGAGGAACTTCTGGGAAATGCAAAATGCTTCAAAAGATGATGAAAAATGACTTACTGGCCATGTTTGAAAACACAAACCAGAATAACAATTCTAGCTCAAATAAAAAAAAAAAAAAGACTAAATATATTTCTACTATACTTAAGTTTTCAGTGTGGTCTACTACTTTTTTTAATCTTTTCTTGAAAGCAAGACAAAAGTAGATATCTATTTTTATAATGGAGATCAATGGAAGATTCAATGCATTAGCCCTCTAACTTCTTGACCATACTTACTGTGGCACATAGGCAAAAGAGCCGGAAGTAAGTATTATTAAGAGGGTCGGTTTTCAAAAATAGAATAATCATAGATGTTAAAACACATTTAAGCCTGAAAGCTGTAGTTTAAACACAATGTGAACTTTAACAGTTAGTTAAAACAGTATAAAATTATCGGGAAAGCATTCGTTTTAGTTTACATTTCAACTTCAAGAAGAAAAATAATCTTAAAATAGTCCCAAACATTTGGAGTACTTCTGAATTAGAATTCTTTGAAGCATGAAGATAAATTGATTCCAGGATGATTCCACAAAGGCACCCAAAAAGTCATAAAGCTGCTGAGTGCATACAACTGTTGAATGTTTAGTCTATGAGCTCAACACATTTTCTAGGCCCGAGATGATGGAGATTTTATTGCAAATGGGCAAGATGGTTTAAGTTAGGGTAAGGCTGTCATTTTGATATACTTGTGAGGCTTAATGTCTCTAATCTTTGAAAAATCCTTAAAATGCAAATGTCAACCACACCTAATTGGTTCTGAAGTTTTCATTCATTGAAAAGGATTTACAAAGAGTAAATGTTTCTTAACTAGTGCCCTGCATTAGCTGTGTAAGTCAGTTGTGTATAAGCATATGTTAAACCTCCTAGTGTAATATAATTTTATTTAACAACTTGAAAATCTCAGAACCATAATGTGTTATCTGATAGAGCAATTCCTTGATGTAAATTTTCAAGCATTGTCCCCTTTTTCACTTTAAGAACTTGGTTTTGAATGAAGGGAAAAGAACACTACAATAAAATATTAACAGCTACCCAGAATCAGTACTTCAAATACTTTCATCAAAATGTTAATTTGGAGTCATGATATCATGATAGTAATTATGTGCTATATCTGTGTCCAGAAATCTAAAATGAACTTGACATCCTACTATGGAGAATCTTGTCCACATCTCTGTTCCAAAGGAGTTGTTCAAGTGTAATTGCATGCCGGGATCACATGTGAGTTCCTACTTCCTACAAGTGCAAGCAAGATCTTGCACTCGGTTCTTTTCCAGAACTCTCTACTTGCATTTGGTACTTCTGCTACCTTTATATGGAATTACAAGTTTCCTCTCTTCACATCTTCTGATTACTTTATCAGTCTTCCATTGATCCTTTTAATCTTCTCAGGGCTCAGTACTCTTCTCTACAGAACATCTTTTGTACCTCCCATGATTCCTTACAGGATCCCATTTCATGATGGTTGCATGGTGAACTATTAAACTGCTTTCATGGAGGGGGTGAGATGCTGCATCAGCGTGCAGAGTGTGGGTGGATGCGATGGCACACAGCTGAGAGGAGTTACCCCATGTCCGAGGTTAGGGGCGGCAGCCGGGAAGAGCTATGCCACATCTGAGGTCAGGGGCAGTGGCCGAAAGTGCCAGGCTGTGACAGCACAGGAGCAGCCGAGGGGCGCTACCCCCGCCCAAGGCCACTGGGGGCGGTCAGGAGGAGCAACCCCATGTCCAAGGAGCAGTGGCTGCACGGGCGCCAGAGGTCCTAGAGAAGCTATTCCTCATTCAAGGTCAGGAGGGGTAGCGGTGAGGAGATATCCCTCGTCCAAGGTAAGGAGTAGCGGTTGCACTTTGCTGGAACAGCCATGAAGAGATACCCCACGTCCAAGGTAAGAGAAACTCAAGTAAGACTGTAGGTGTAGCAAGAGGGCATCAGAGGGCAGACACACTGAAACCATACTCACAGAAAACTAGTCAATATAATCACACTAGGACCACAGCCTTGTCTAACTCAATGAAACTAAGCCATGCCCATGGGGCAACCCAAGACAGGCGGGTCATGGTGGAGAGGGCTGACAGAATGTGGTCCACTGGAGAAGGGAATGGCAAACAACTTTGGTATTCTTGCCTTGAGAACCCCATGAATGGTATGAAAAGACAAAATGATAGGATACTGAAAGAGGAACTCCCCAGGTCAGTAGGTGCCCAATATTCTACTGGAGATCAGTGGAGAAATAACTCCAGAAAGAATGAAGGGATGGAGCCAAAGCAAAAACAATACTCAGTTGTGGATGTGACTGATGATAGAAGCAAGGTCTGATGCTGTAAAGAGCAATATTGCATAGGAACTTGGAATGTAAGGCCCATGAATCAAGGCAAATTGGAAGTGGTTAAAAAGGAAATGGCAAGAGTGAACGTCGACATTCTAGGAATCAGAAAACTAAAATGGACTGGAATGGGTGAATTTAACTCAGATGACCATCATATCTACTACTGTGAGCAGGAATCCCTCAGAAGAAATGGAGTAGCCATCATGGTCAACAAAGAGTCTGAAATGCAATACTTGGATGCAGTCTCAAAAATGACAGAATGATCTCTGTTCCTTTCCAAGGCAAACCACTCAATATCACAGTTATCCAAGTCTATGCCCCAACCAATAATGCTGAAGAAGCTGAAGTTGAATGGTTCTGTGAAGACCTACAAGACATGTTAGAACTAACACCCAAAAAAGATGTCCTTTTCATTATAGGGGACTGGAATGCTAAAGTAGGAAGTCAAGAAAAACCTGGAGTAACAGGCAAATTTGGCCTTGGAATGCGGAATGAAGCAGGGCAAAGACTAATAGAGTTTTGCCAAGAAAATGCACTGGTCATAGCAAACACCCTCTTCCAGCAACACAA
>SJYX01000413.1:74971-104451 GCA_006410675.1 Oreotragus oreotragus | reverse complement strand
TGGTTTCTCCTGTGGTCATGTATGGATATGAGAGTTACTATGAAGAAGGTTGAGCGCTGAAGAATCGATGCTTTTGAACTGTGGTGTTGGAGAAGACTCTTGAGAGTCCCTTGGACTGCAAGGAGATCCAACCAGTCCATTCTGAAGGAGGTCAGCTCTGGGATTTCTTTCGAAGGAATGATGCTAAAGCTGAAAGTCCAGTACTTTGGCCACCTCATGCGAAAAGCTGACTCACTGGAAAAGACTCTGATGCTGGGAGGGATTGGGGACAGAAGGAGAGGGGGACAACAGAGGATGAGATGGCTGGATGGCATCACTGACTTGATGGATGTGAATCTGAGTGAACTCCGGGAGATGGTGATGAACAGGGAGGCCTGGCGTGCTGCGTTTCATGAGGTCGCAAAGAGTCAAACACGACTGAGTGACTGAACTGAACTAAACTGATGAGATGCTGAAGAAGAGATGAGGAAACTGAAAGGAAAAGCAATGCATGGGCCCCATGGGCTTATGTATCTCTGGATATCAGCTATGTTTGGAGAAAAAGGAGGAAGAATTCTGCCTCTGTCCTTCGTCTCCCTTTTGAAGGAACAGGTTTTATATGTCTGCCTTTATGGTGCAGAATAAAGAACAGGAACTAAGGTCAGACTGATCTGAACTGTGACTCAGGTCTTAACTTTATTGTACTTAGTTTTTAATGGAGCATGGGGTGAATCTCTTGAATTCTCTATGGTTTTCTTAACTATGCAATGTGGATAAAAGTTCGTAACTTACAAAGGTATATTGAATATAAAACAACATAAATAATACAATTACATCTTTCATAGAATTCAATAAATGATAGGCATTTCTATTGTTACCATTATTGAACTCAATGGTTCAGAAAATGGTTGGTTTTCTGAAAATGGTTCATTACCTGTTTGCCCAATATGAACTGTTTATGTAACCCTGATGCCAAGAATAGATGCAGTTTCAGTACAAGAATGACCCAATTTAATTGGCTCAAGTCCAGAACATGAGAATACACCTCAATAGAATGACTTTAGTGATTTGATGCTACTTTACTTCCCGTGCAAAAGTGCTGACTACCATGTGTCAAAATCTGTTTTATGGGGAGGGAGAAAACAACCACAGAAATCCAAAGGGAAAGCACAGACCTGAAACTCCCTTAGATTTTTTTTTTATTATTTCAAATCTCTTATTGTGCTCAGAGAGTTCATTACATCCATTGCTCGTCGGTGCCAGCTTGGTCTTATGCTTTCCATTTGGAGTTGGTTCTTTCTTCTGCTATCTTTATTTTATTTTATTTTTAAATTTTTATTTTTACTTTATTTTACTTTACAGTACTGTATTGGTTTTGGCATACATTGACATGAATCCGCCACGGGTGTACATGAACTCCCAAACATGAACCCCCCTCCCACCTCCCACCCCACATCATCCCTCCGGATCATCCCCATGCACCAGCCCCAGGCATCCTGCATCCTGCATTGAACATAGACTGGCGATTCGTTTCTTACATGATAGTATACATATTTCAATGCTATTCTCCCAAATCATCCCACCTTCTCCCTCTCCCTCTCCCTCAGAGTTCAAAAGGCCACTCTACACGTCTGTGTCTCTTTTGCTGTCTTGCATACAGGGTCCTAATTACCATCTTTTAAAATTTCATATATATGTGTTAGTATACTGTGTTGGTGTTTTTCTTTCTGGCTTACTTCACTCTGTATAATCAGTTCCAATTTCATCCATCTTATTAGAACTGATTCAAATGTATTCTTTTCTTCTGCTATCTTTAATATGTAAAATATACTTTCTCTAAGAAGAAAGTTGCCTCATATTTTCTAAGGTGTTTATTCAAAATTGATGCCTAAGTGGGCTTCTTCCATAGGTAATCTGAATAGAAGAATGCAGACAAAAAAAAGGAAGAGAAAATGAACATCATACTTGACTCATCAATGTCCATAATGGCAAGTATTTTGGGATTTATCTACATTCAAGAATCTTTAAAGACCTTCTCCCCACATCTTCCATCATGGCATGCAGCATAACCTCACTATGAGCATCATCCAGAAGACCTTAAGTTTTCTGGATGAAGGAGCTATCTATGCCTGCAAGTATGCCTGGCCAGACAATTGCTGCTGCCTCAAAGCCTCAAAATCATCTTCTTCAGAAAAAGTCATCAACAAAAATGCAACAATAAATCACATACTGACATTTGGAAATCCTTCAGATTTTGGATTTTGAAGCTGTTACTCCAGAGTTTCCTAATCTCTGCTGTCTCTCTCTCTCTCTCTCTCTTTTTTTTTTTTCTCCTGCTGTCTCTTGACAGAAAATGTTTCCCGGTCTTTTCTTCTTGCCTCAACTTCAGTTTCTTTAAGACTGCTGGTTTCAGTGGCTGAGACAGATGAAGGATTTGTCACTACCGTATATTTGCATCATCTTAGAAGAGACCTAATCCCTTAGTCAAGACTTATTAGACTCCAATCTTCGCACAAAGAAAGGGAAAATATAGAAAAAAAAAAAAACACATGAATATTTGGCAAGTGTTAACTTTATGCATATACTTAAATACATATACACATGTATGTGGGTGTTCACTTATGTATAGGCATAAAAATGCATTAAGCTACTCTGAAAGTTTCACAATCTATCATTAACCAGTAACAGTGGGGAAGTAAGTGGGATTGAGTGGGTAGTGAATGGGGAATTTTAAGATTTATTTTATGTACAGCGGTATAGTAATTTTTTCAAAAATTATATTCATGAGTTGTTTTTAAATTTTTCATTTTTAAAGAGTAGCACTCACTTACTTCTTCCAATTGCTCATTTTGCACTTACTTGAAATCCAACTCTGTGCAACCATTCCATACAAACAACACATACAAATCTCAACAGTGACCTACTAATTGTTAACTTCAGCAAACCACTTGAATTTTATTTGTACGTGATCTCCTGTAGCACCTGACACTCTTTAGCCTATGACTGCTCTTTGAAACTGTTGCTTTATGTGTCCTTACGTTCTGTTGCTTCACTCCCTACTTCTCTGTTTATCCCTCATTCTCTTCAATTTAATGCAATGTTCCTCATTTGCTTTTTAATTGAAAGAATCCACACAAGTTCTCTTAAGCCATAGGTTTTTTTTGAGTACAATTAAACAATATTCAGAGATTCAACTTCCAGGCTTCCGAGCAGAAAACTCAGAAATGGGCATCTTAGTCTATCATAATTTTCTACACTGAATTGCTAATTATAAGGTGGCACACTGCAAATCAATTTACAGTGTATAATTTAAGCTCTACATGTAAAACATTGATCACAAAACTGCTCTCCTCACAACTTTCTCTCAATGCCAGCTTTCATATCTCATTTATATCATAGTTTCATCATCTAAAAGGGAAATATTAGTAATAATAAATTCTTCTAATGGTTCATGTAAGGAAATTTTACATGTATATAAAACTATATTATAGTTAGATGTTTAGCTATAATATATGGTTTTAGTTTAACATAGTTTTATATATATATGTAAGCAAGGGTTTAAGAAGATTTTTATTATAGTGTTACTAGACACTGATCCAACCAGTCCATTCTGAAAGAGGTCAACCCTGGGATTTCTTTGGAAGGAATGATGCTAAAGCTGAAACTCCAGTACTTTGGCCACCTCATGCGAAGAGTTGACTCATTGGAAAAGACTCTGATGCTGGGAGGGATTGGGGGTAGGAGAAGGGGACGACCGAGGATGAGATGGCTGGATGGCATCATGGACTCGATGGACATGAGTCTGAGTGAACTCCAGGAGATGGTGATGGACAGGGAGGCCTGGCGTGCTACGATTCATGGGGTCGCAAAGAGTCGGACATGACTGAGCGACTGAACTGAACTGAACTGAGACACTGATAATGGAAACATTGTGCAAGAATTTGTTTCTTTTCTCATGTTTAGTTTCCTCACTACATGCATTAAATTTTATGAGTAATAGATTTAATTTCTGGGCTCCAAAACCACTGGAAAGTGACTGCAGCCATGAAATTATAATGCAGTTGATCCTTGGAAGGAAAGCTATGACAAAACTAGAGAACATACTAAAAATCAGAGACATGATTTTGCTGACAAAGATATATATAGTAAAAGCTATGGTTGTTCAAGTAGTCATGTACACATGTGAGAGTTGGACCATAAAGAAGGCTGAGTGCCAAAGAACTGATGCTTTCAAATTGTACTGAAGATTTGAGAGTCCTTTGGACTGCAAAGGTGAACAAACCAGTCATTCCTAAAAGAAATCAACCCTGAGTGTTCATTGAAAGGATTGATGCTGAAATTGAAGCTCCAGTACTTTGGGCACTTGATGTGAAAAACTGACTCATTGGAAAACCCCTGATACTGGGAAAGATTGAGCACAGAAGGAGAAAGGGGTGACAGAGAATGAGATGCTTAAAAAGCATCACTAACTTAATGGACATGAGTTTGAGAAAACTTCGAGAGATAGTGAATGATGGGAAGTCTGGCATGCTGCGGTTCATGGGGTTCCAAAGAGTCATGAACAACTTATGGACTAAACAACAACAACTACTACAGTTATTCTGCTAAATTTTCTTTTTACTTCATGTTCTTCCTTCAAGGACCTCATCTTTTCTAAGTTGGATGATAACAATACCTATCATTGGTCATCCTTGCTCCATGTCTCAGTGGGATTTACTATATCCTTTTGCCATTAGAGTAATTTCCATGAACTCTTTTGTAGGACTTCCACAATCAGGACCATATTTCTCTTTCCAACCTGATTTCTCACCACCAACTCTATGCTCTGGTCATTTCAAACAACATTTTTCTTCTTTTAAATCTTCTATACCTTTAATCATATCTGTCCCTTTGACTAATGGCTTCTTCCTTCTCTCCTCTTTTTCTATTGAAACACTGCAAAGTACATCTCAAAAGTGTTTCCCACCATTAGCAAGTTCTGGTGACACCCCATTCCATAAAGAATCCATCTCCTCATTTTCACTTTCACTGTCATTAACATCTACTTCTCTGCTATCTTTACATCATGCCTTCTTATATCCATTCATGCATTCATTCATTCAACCAATCCTTGCAGAGTGGATCTGCTCTGGTGACATGAAGATGATAAATCTGTGCTCAGTTGTCTTTTTAACACTCTTTAAGTTCCTGGGAGGCATCTCTGAGTTTTCTCAGTTTCCCCTCTTCCTACAGCCCAGCTTGTTCTCTGCATAGAGTGGAGAGCTATCAAATGCTCATTGATCAAAGCAGGATAGCATTTACAACTCTTTCTGAAGAGTTTATCTCCATAAATAGAATGTCAATAATTCTTCAGAAGGCTAGCTTACCTATTTGTAATTCAATTCTCTGTATAGGTCAAAAGTAAGAACCTGGTTTCCTGTGCTCAGGGAGGCCTCCCCTATTGACTCCTATTTCTGTCATATCTATGAGGACATATTGATTAAAAGGATGCCTACAAGCAGGTGTCTCTATGGCATTATATGTTACCAGACCTGAAATTTTCAAAGCACTCCATCAACCATTCCCCTGGCTATGTGCTCACTGAGCCAATGTGGAAATACTTAAGACATGTTGGGATCTCCAGGCAAGGCTAACCACTCATATCCCTGGTCCGGGATGATATAAGCTCTGACTTTTGAGTGACTATAGTACTCTCTTCAATTTTACTAAATCTGTTTAAGGAGAGTGAGAAAGGGAAATGAGAGAACAGGAGAGAGTGATGTCGGTAAAGTCAGAGTGAGGGACTAGAGGAGGCAGGGAGCCAGTGGAGACTTGGAATCCTTGTTCTAACTCAATAGAGCTCAAAGAGGAAGGAGAGTTAGCGGCAATCTGTGTTTCACAGTCTGTAAATCATGTCTGCACTCTGCCAGCTCAAGACGTTTTTCAATATTTCTTTGAATAACACTTTGTACTTTACACTCATCTTTTCCATGCACAATGTTTAAAGTGTTTTTTTTCCTGTTTATACACATTGGCATATGCAGAAAGCCCCCAAATTGAAATTTTTTTGAAAAAGTATCCTGCACAGACATTTTGAAATTGCTTTATATTCAAATACTCTTCTGTTTCTGAAACTTTCACATACATAATTTCATATACTGTAATAATTCATTGGCCTGTAACTTTATAAAAGGAAAATGAGCAAATGCTCTTAAAAATAATGATAGCCTTTCTTTTTCAAAGTCAAATGCTGATATTTTTTTTAAAGAGGCATATAAAATCATCTTTAAAACTGGATTTTTTTGGTCTGTGTGATTTCACTAGTTGGTGGTATGATTTTTTTTTTGTAGTTACCATTCTTACATATATGATATAAATGTAAGGGCTTATTTTAAATTAACAACAGAGAAATAGCTAGGAGTCTGTAATCTCTAGATAAAGGAAACAGCTATATAACTGCAACAACAAACATAGGTAAAAGAATTTCTAGGGGAAAACATGTTAACATTGGAACAAGTTCATCTAGATTTCTAAATCGAATAGAATGGATGTTAGTGTTTACTTTCATGGCCAAAAATATCTTGAAATTTGATGACAAGGAAATATCAAATTAATTTTAGCAATTGTGTATAGTTACTTCAATGCTTCTTGTTGTTTAGTTGCTAAGTCATGTCCAGCCCTTTTGTGACCCCATGGACCGTAGCCCTTCAGACTCTTCTGTTCATGGGATTTCCCAGGCAAGAATACTGGATTGGGTTGCCATTTCCTATTGCAGGGGAAATTTCCTGATCCAGGGATCAAACTCACACCTCTTGTGTCTCCTGCATCGGCAAGCAGATTTTTAACACTAACGCCAGCTAAGAGGCACCTTATTAAGCACTTATTATATACCAAACATTGTTTTAGACTTTCAACTGTATTGCTGTCTTTAAATAAATCAACTAAGGACTCCATGAGGTAATTATTATTCATGTCCCCATTCCATGGGTGAAAAAACCAAGGGACTGGGAAGTTAAATGACTTACACAGACTCATATGATTAGGACATGGTGTTGCTGGTATGTAAGCCAGGCATTCGAATTCCCAAGCCCACATCTTAACCACTGTCTTTGTGCATATGAAAGCCCATGCTCTTATTAGAAAGTGGTTACTAACTTTCTTTTGGTTTTGGAAGACTGAGATTGTCTTTGTCTCCTGCAGCAATGCTTCAAGAGATGCCTGGACTAGACATAGTCCTATTCCCAGGTAAACAGCTGTATTGTCCTGCCACTTCCTTTAAAATATTTTAAATCACCCTCATAATAAACTCCATGTCAGTAGATTACCTGGCAAATCATTGTTAAGGTATAATTTTAGACAAAATCTTTGTGTGCAAGAAGTTAAACTTATTCCTACTGTTACATCTCTCTCCAGCACCCCTATCAGCTACGTTTCTGAAGTTCAGGTACATCCCTACCAATGTATTCATTTAAGTTTCAAACATGTAAGTGTTTACTCTGGGGAAGTGAAATATTGGTCACCCTGAAGAACTGTATTTTCAAAGCTGCCTTGGTGCTCCCTTAAGTTGTAAGTGAAATTACCTTGGCTTCCAAAAATGACTGAGCTCATTGCAAAATGGCAGAATCCAAATGCTCTTTTAATATTTTTGCTGTGAAAAGAAGCCCCTCAGCAGTGCTTCCTTTATGTTCCCTCTTAACACTGGAAGCATTTTGCAGAATTTATGAAATTCCTCACCAAGGAGAATAAAATGCTGCCTTTAGAGAGTCCACATTTTAATGATTGAATAGGTACTCAGCACATTGTTGTTGCTCAATAAAATCTTGTTGAAAAGGATTGAGTTTTATCAATGGATCATTTCCAAGAAAAACATCTGTTAAGATTAAGATGATGCAAGTTCAAATTCAGGTGCTACCTGTGTGGCATATTTAGGCCAGGTGTTGAGTAAAGGTACCTTAAACCAAAATGTTAAAAAAAAGAATAAGAGGAGCATGTTACAACTAACTCAATCATGGTGATACTTTACTTGCTTTCATAGTTTTCTATCACCCTGGAAAATGGGCAGACAATACTGCCTTCATTCTACAAGGCAAAATGATGGAGACTTGGGACAGTAAGAGTGACATGAGGAAGATAAGCCAGTTAGTGCTTTATCCAACCTAAACAAGAGTGGGGGAGATTTGACTCCAAGGGACCACAGGGCGCTCCCACTCAGAAGAATGTTCTGCTGAAACCGGACAGCCCTATCCCTCTGCCAGACTTAGTCAACTCCACCCAAGTTTTCCCTCCCACTAGACTTAATCACTCATGGCTGCTACCATGCACATTTAAGAATCATGTGCGTGGAATTCATTACAGTACAAGATACACTAGCTCAGAGATGTGCTGCTTCCCTCAGAAAGGGGAAGGCATTCCCACAGACAGCAGAGCCTTAGTTTGCAGATGATGGAAACCCAAGAGCAGGGAGGAGCTGAGAATGACGAGGTAGGCACCTCAGTGGGTGGGTTGGATGTTTACCTGAGCTCCTTGCCTCAGTCCATTCATTTTATTACTAACCTGTGCATGACAATGATTATTCCCTGCCTGATATTTCCCTTGGACAGTTAGTTCATTGGGCAGCTAACGTTTATAAGTTTGGGGGGATCTGAGTGCCCCTGAAGCTTAGATAGATTTTTTGTTAGAAAAGGATTCATCTTGCATAATTTTACAATGTAAATTAAACTTAACTTTCAGTATGGTGGCTCAGAACTTTTAGTACTGGGAGATTGCTGCTCTGATGTGAAGAACCGAATTTACTGTGTGCTCAGCTGTGGGGGGGCTTTGCAGTGTGCTGAAATGCCTAAATTGTTTGTGACTCAGCAAAAGAATAACCCCAGAATCCGAGCCCCAATATATATAAATCTGAATTCTCCATTTTCCAAATGTGTTGGACCTCCATTTAGAAAGTGAGGAATCAAGGTAGGAACCTAAACATATAGGAATCCCACTGCATATGTAAATAAGGAACAGAGAAAATGAAGCTGTGAACTTAAAAAATCCAGTCTGTTTTTGGAGAGCTAAATAAATGGAGTAAAAATGATTTATTGGCTTACAGAATTCTGGAGACCTTTAGGAGCACATAGGATACATAATGCATTTTCTTAGGTTAAGTCTCTACCAATTACAAAGCATCTAAAACCTCACTGCCATAGAAACAGACCCAAAGTCTAGAAATTTGGACCTACAATCCAAGATCTAAAGAAATGATATCAGTATTAAGTAACCTGGTTGATTCTAGAAACATTTTAGTCTTTGGCTTCCCTCAGTGTTAGAGGAACAACATTCTTAAGGAAAAACACCTTTTTGTAGATGAAATAATTATGTACTAAACACATTGTAATTACAATTCCCACATATCTGGCTTCTGAGTAAGCAAGTGGAACAGAATGGAATACTAAAAGATAGTTAGTCAATGATTGCGATTTCAGCTGAAACCCTTATTCGGTTTAGTTCGCTTAGTCATGTCCGACTCTCTGCGACCCCATGAACCACAGCATGCCAGGCCTCCCTGTCCATCACCAACTCCTGGAGTTCACCNGGAACAGAATGGAATACTAAAAGATAGTTAGTCAATGATTGCGATTTCAGCTGAAACCCTTATTCGGTTTAGTTCGCTTAGTCATGTCCGACTCTCTGCGACCCCATGAACCACAGCATGCCAGGCCTCCCTGTCCATCACCAACTCCTGGAGTTCACCCAAACTCATGTCCATTGAGTTGGTGATGCCATCCAACTCTCTATTAGGACAGCTTTGAAGAACTTTCCAAAGCATAGGTTTCAGGGAGTCCTGTTTAACTGCTAATCCAACCATCTGGGTCACTCTGGCTATTGGTACCTAGGGAGGAAATCACAATGGAGCTACCAGCTATAGGGTAGAGGAGAATTAGAGAAAAATGACCTGGTTAGTCTGGGTGAAATAATTCTCATTTATTTTTCTTCAGTAGAACAAGCATATTGAGCACCTACTAATAATATAAGGTGTAAGTCTAGCCACTTCAGCACTTCGACTTAGACATTTATTTTACTCTCTCTGGATATAATAACACTCATAAATACTCTTAATGTATGGCAGAAAGTAATACATTTCATAAAAATGTAATAACAAATGTGCTATGTCAGCTCAAAAGAGTCTAAAATCGCTTCCAATATGAGGATCGTGGTAAGGCTTTTAAGCCAGAATTAAAGAAATGTTGTACATGTAAAGGACCAGGTTATTCCAGACAAAAGGACTACTATATTAACGAGTATATTATATTATAAAGCAAATAATATTAACAAAGTTACAGAATTGAGAAAGTATAAAGTGGGCATAGGAAACTGGCTAAAGGGATATAGTGAGGAATCAAGACAAAATTTATGTAAGATCAAGTTGTTTATAATTCTTTCTTTAGGTAATTAGTAAAGGTTTTATGTACCAAATAAGGAAGTTATACAGAAACTATCTATAGCATTTTGAATTAATACGGCAGTCGAGTACACTGGTGAAGCCCATCCTCATAGACCATGGTTATCATTTAACTTAGAGGTAGCAAGGCAAAGTCTTGCTTCATGGTCCTAGGCAAAGACAGAGATGATGACACCAAGCATTTGGGACACGTTTCCAGAGGCTGGTGGCACAACAGAATTTGGAAATCAGAGAAAGGGGAAGGTTTGCAAGGGGAAATTAATGAGCAGAGTCTCAGATAATGCCTTAGAGATCACAATTCAGATAATCTAACTCTAACAGGAGTTAGAAATCCAATCTTGAAGCCCAGGAGAGAGACCAAGATGGTAAATATAGATTTGAGAGTCATCTGCTGCCTAGATGCAATCACTGAAACTGACAGATCAGATGAGAGTGTTAAAGAGTGATTGCAAAAGGAAAAAGACAAGTCAAGGACAAAGACCCTAATGGCTTTCGTTTGGGACTGAAGATGTTGGATTTCTAAACAATCACCACTTCACCAAGTGCATTTTTTTCTTGCTTCCAAAATATATTAAGACTGTTTGCAGCATTCGTAAGATGGTAGTTCACAAGTTATTGCTTGGTAGTAATGAGCATTTTACCTCTCTAGAGATCTGAGATTCTATCATAGCCCTATTATGCTGTGTATGGCAATCGGTTCAGTTCAGCTGCTCAGTCATGTCTGACCATTTGTGACCTCATGGACTGCAGCATGCTAGGATTCCTTGTACATCACCAACTAACAGAGCATGCTCAAACACATGTCCATCAAGTTGGTGATGCCATCCAACCATCTCATTCTCTGTTGTCCCCTTTTCCTCCTTCCTTCAAACTTTCCCAGCATCATGGTCTTCTCCAATGACTCAGTTCTTCACATCAGGTGGCTAAAGTATTGGAACTTCAGTTTCAACATCAGTCCTTCCAATAAATACTCAAGACTGATTTCCTTTAGGATTGACTGGTTGGCTCTCCTTGCAGTCTAAGGAACCCTCAAGAGTCTTTTCCAACACCACAGTTCAAAAGCATCAATTCGTCAACACTGAGCTTTCTTTATAGTTGAGCTCTCACATCCCTACATGACTACTGGAAAAACCATAGCTTTGACTAGACAGACCTTTTTGAGCAAATTAAGGTCTCTGCTTTTTAATATGCTGTCTAAGTTTGTCATAGCTTTTCTTCCAAGCAGCAATTGTCTTTGAATTTCCTTGCTGCAGTCACCTTCTGCAGTGATTTTGGAGCCCAAGAAAACAAAGTCTGTCACTGTTTCCATTGTTTCCCTATCTATGTGCCATGAAGTGATGGGACTGGATGCCATGATCTCAGTTTTTTGAATGCTGAATTTTAAGCCAGCTTTTTTACTTTCCTCTTTCACTTTCATCAAGAGGCTCTTCAGTTCCTCTTTACTTTCTGCCATAAGGGTGGTATCATCTGTATATCTGACATTGTTGATATTTCTCTAAGCAATTTGATTCCAGCTTGTGCTTCTTCCAGCCCAGCGTTTCTCATGATGCACTCTGCATATAAGTTAAATAAGCAGGGTGACAACATACAGCCTTGACATACTCGTTTTCCTATTTGGAACCAGTCTTTTGTTCCATGTTCAGTTCTAACTGTTGCTTCCTGACCTCCATACAGGTTTCTCAAGAGGCAGCTCAGGTGGTCTGGTATTCCCATCTCTTGAAGAATTTTCCACAATTTTTTGTGATCCACACAATCAAAAGCTTTGGCGTAGTGAGTAAAGCAGAAGTAGATGTTTTTCTGGAACTCCCTTGCCTTTTCTATGATACTACAGATGTTGGCAATTTGATCTCTGGTTCCTCTGTCTTTTCTAAATCCAGCTCGAACATGCTGAAGTTCTTAGTTCATGTACTGTTGAAGCCTGGCTTGGAGAATTTTGAGCATTACTTTGCTAGCATGTGAGATGAATGCAATTGTGCAGTAGTTTGAACATTTTTTGTCACTGCCTTTCTTTGGGATTGTGATGAAAACTGACCTTTTCCAGTCCTGTGGCCCCTGCTGAGGTTTTTTTTTTCCCCAAATTTGCTGGCATATTGAGTACAGTGCTTTCACAGCATCATCTTTTAGAATTTGAAAAAGCTCAACTGGAATTCCATCACCTCCACCTGCTTTGTTTGTAGTGATGTTTCCTAAGGCCAACTTGACTTTGCATTTAGGATGTCTGGCTCTAGGTGAGTGATCACACCACCATGATTATCTGGGTTGTTAAGATCTTTTTTGTATAGTGTATGACAATAGCGATGGGGTTTATAATGGTGATACCAGCACATCTGTGTGGATGTATTCTGTTGGGTGGGGGAAGCAATAGCCAGATTTTCTTCATCAAAAGTAATAAATAGAGAAAGGCATGTAATGATTTCCAACATAATATTAACAGTATAATTATTAGTAGGTAAGTACACTATGTTATCGTTTACCCTTACAATGTTTTAAAGTGAGAATGATTACCATCTACACCTACAATGGAGACATGAATCTCCTGGTAGGTCAGTGTCTCTCCCAGCATCACTGAAATAGCAGAAAAGGATTTAGAATTTTGAGCATTACTTTGCTAGCATGTGAGATGAATGCAATTGTGCAGTAGTTTGAACATTTTTTGTCACTGCCTTTCTTTGGGATTGTGATGAAAACTGACCTTTTCCAGTCCTGTGGCCCCTGCTGAGGTTTTTTTTTTCCCCAAATTTGCTGGCATATTGAGTACAGTGCTTTCACAGCATCATCTTTTAGAATTTGAAAAAGCTCAACTGGAATTCCATCACCTCCACCTGCTTTGTTTGTAGTGATGTTTCCTAAGGCCAACTTGACTTTGCATTTAGGATGTCTGGCTCTAGGTGAGTGATCACACCACCATGATTATCTGGGTTGTTAAGATCTTTTTTGTATAGTGTATGACAATAGCGATGGGGTTTATAATGGTGATACCAGCACATCTGTGTGGATGTATTCTGTTGGGTGGGGGAAGCAATAGCCAGATTTTCTTCATCAAAAGTAATAAATAGAGAAAGGCATGTAATGATTTCCAACATAATATTAACAGTATAATTATTAGTAGGTAAGTACACTATGTTATCGTTTACCCTTACAATGTTTTAAAGTGAGAATGATTACCATCTACACCTACAATGGAGACATGAATCTCCTGGTAGGTCAGTGTCTCTCCCAGCATCACTGAAATAGCAGAAAAGGATTCTAATGACACATTCTGAAACTGAGATCTTAATCATTATATCTTTCCTGCCTGGAGGTTATTTCTGAATCAATGATACATCATGGTCTGATAATGTATCTTAATATTACTATTTATGTATTCATTTATATTTGCTTTATTTAATTTCATTTTTAAATTTAATATACAGTAAGATTGATTTTACTGGCATATAGTTCTGTAAACTTTAACCCATGTGTAAATTCCTGTGACATTCACCATAATCAGGATACAGAACAGTTCCATTACCCCCAAATCTCATGGTTTTCTACCTTTGAGTCAAACACTCCCCACCCCCAAGACCCTGGCAACCACTGATCTTTTCTCTACCACTATGATTGTCTTTTTTTGAGAATGTCTAATCTAAATGGAGGGTTTCTCAAGTGGCTCAGTGGGTAAAGAATTTGCCTCCAATGCAGGAGATGCAGGCAGACCCACTCACCATCCTGGTTGGGAAGAGCCCCTGGAGGAGATAATGGTGACCCACCCCTACCCCAGTAGTTTTGCCTGGAGAATCCCATGGATAGAGGAGTCTGGTGGGCTACAGTCCATACAGTCCAAAGAGTCAGATATGACTGAAGCGACTGAGCATTCAATCCAAGTGGAGTCATAAAGTACATAATCTTTTGAGACTGGCTTCTTTCACTCAGCATAACATCTTTGAAACTCACCCAAATTGTTGTGTTTCACTAGTCTATTGAATAATTTTCCATTGTATGTAATCTAGTTAGTTTATCCATTCCTCAGGGGATGGACATTTTGTTTTTTCCCTAATTCTTGATGATTATGGAAAGAACTACTATGAACATTCTCATATATGTTATTATATGAACATAAGTTCTCATCTTTAGAGTAAATACCTAGGAGTGGGATTACTGGGTCCTGTGGTAACTGTAATTAAATTATTATTATTGAATCATTTGAGTAAGGGCAACTTATTATAGCAGAAACAGTAAGCCATCTTGTTTATCTGTGAAGGAACTCTTTATAAAATATGTTGCAAGTGAAGAAGAATGGGTCACTAATATAGCTAATGTAACTTCTGCGGCAGGCAGAATCCGGAAGAGAGTCAACTGAATCTCAAGAAATACACAGAATCTAGACTATTCTCCATGATCTACAGGGAAGACAACGGAGACCCCCCAATCCACTGTGACTTGTCACACGGTGAATCTTTATATGACTGAAGCCAAAACTAAGCTCCTTAATTCCTAGGCTATGGGAAAAACTATCCTGGAAAGAAAAATAACTCTTCTTTAAGGGAAAAACACAACCTTAATGCAAGTAAAGGTAACAATTGTACTGAATGTTTTAAAGATGTTCTGTTTGGGTCTTTAAGGATTTTTCTAATGGCATACATGTGTATATATAAAAATTTCTCTATTTTAATGTTCTGAAGTTATAAACACTAATTTAAAGTCTTCTATAAATATTTAAATATGAGTGATGTCCTTTTGTAAATATAACGTCATATAAAGAGGATGTGAAGAGTTGGTTCCATTCTGGGAATTCTGAGGTCAATATGTGTAAAACAAATGTTAAATGCTGACCAAATAACCCACTATGTTAATGGCTATGCCTCAAGTTACACTAAACAACATGAACTATAATAGCTCATGAAGTCTATATATTTAAGAGCAATACACATCTACTATCCATAGAGTAATTAGTATTACATATTGGCCCATTAATTTAATTCTCTATGAAAAGCTTTAGGTTTTGCTAAGCCTCACACATTAAAAAATACTAAAAATTCTAGTATTTTTCCACTGAAGAAGAGAAGCATTAAAGAATACAGTGGTTGACAAAGCTATATTTAAAGATGAAGTTCGTTTCTACCTCAAAGCTAATTTCAAAGAAGAGAAAAGTTAATGTAGTGAGAAAAAGGATAGCAGTAAAGGGCAGACAAGAAAACACTGGCCATTTTACAGAAATATTACCAATTAAGTCCCCAGTGACTGTGGACTTCTTGTTTCAGCTTCCACATGGAAAAAGCTTGGACATCCCCACTGGTCTTGACAACTGGTAAACAGTTGAAGAGACTGCAAAGTCAACGACTTTGCTTGGATCACTGAGTGAGGGGTGGATGTGGGAGAATCCGTCACCCCCAAGATTAGAGATATAGAGTGAGGAATACAGGAGGCAAGGTTTCCTGGAGCAGAGACTGAGGAGAAGAGGAAACAGTAGCAAGAACCAACATTGAGAAGGAAAGCTGGAGCTCTAATCAACAGATTCTCAGAGGCACAATGAGCACATCTGAGTGTTAAAACCTCCAGGGAACGCAATCATGAGAGTGCTCCACCCCCACAATATTGTGAGATTTACCTCCATAAAATAGCTGTGACCAAGAAAACCATCACAGGTTTGTGACCTCTGAGAAGCTCCTGTGCTTTTAGGGCATGAGCCAGTCTCTAATTTTCTATCTGTCTAGCAAATGAGAATAAAGGAGACAGCTCAACTCTGAGGTGATGACCGATACTGATCCACGTAGATTATTCATTCTCCTATGGTAAATAAAAATAAGTTGTCATTTATAGAAAGAAATGACAAGGATGATATCACCAGCTTAGAGAAAAGGCCGGAGAAGTGATCCAGGGCAAAAAGGAGAGACCCCAGTAAAGAGAAGAAATTCTGGTACACAGACCGCAAGATGGTGTCCTGGGGAGATCTGGGTCTCCATCCCCTCTCTGGTGACAAGTGGTAATCTTGATGTTTCTTGAGAGACCAGTTCTTTGCAGATTTTCTTGGTATTAATGTGTGATCCACTAATTTAATATTTAATGTTGTTTTACCACAAAGGAAACTGAAAGTTGCTCAGTTGTGTCCAACTCTTTGAGACCCCATGGACTATACAATCCATGGAATTCTCCAGACCAGAATACTGGAACAGGAATCCTTCCCCTTCTCCAGGGGATCTTCCCAACCCAGGGATCAAACCAAAGGTCTCCAGTATTGTAGGTGAATTCTTTACCAGCTGAATCACAAGGGAATTGGGGAAAAAAAGCACATCAAGGTTATATATTGTCATCTTGCTTATTTAAGTTATATTCAGAGCACATCATGCGAAATGCCAGGCTAGATGAAGCATAAACTGGAATCAAGATTACTGGGAGAAATATCAATAACCTCTGATATGCAGATGACACCACTGTTATGGCAGAAAGCAAAGAAGAACTAAAGAGTCTCTTGATAAAAAGTGAAAGAGGAGAGTGAAAAAGTTGGCTTAAAACTCAACATTCAGAAAACTAAGATCATGACATCCAGTCCCATCACTTCATGGCAAATAGATGGGGAAACAATGGAAACTGCAGATGGTGACTGCAGTCATGAAATTAAAAGACTCATGCTCCTTGGAAGAAAAGTTATAACCAACCTAGACAGCATATTAAAAAGCAGAGACATACTTCTAGTACCACTGTTCTTAAGCTAGTTGCTTTTCCAGTGTTGAAAAACCTTACCTAACTTCCTCAAATAAAAAAATGTGGAGACCAATGGGACTCATCCACAGCAGAGGTATGAAGGAGTGTTGAGCACTGGAAGAAGAACCCAAAGAGTGAAAAACCTGAAGGGATCAGAGGAGAAGTCGTGTTAGGGATACCGGAGCAAGTATGCATTGCATGTGTACTCGGTTGCTCAGTTGTGTCTGACTCTTTACAGCCCCATGGAGTGTAGTCCACCAGGCTCCTCTGTCCATGTGATTTTCCAGGAATAATACTGGAGTTGGTTGCCATTTCCTCCTCTAGGGAATCTTCCTGACCCAGGGATCAAACTCTCATCTCCTGGGGTTCTTGCACTGGCAGGTGGATTCTTTACCACTGAGCCAATAGCAGATATTATTATTTATATTGTTTTTAACAATAATTGACTGACTCTATGAGATTTTGTTTCTCCATCTTTCCTAAGTTATAACATTCTCTTTAAGTCAGATGTTGTAGGGATGGATGCCTGGTTTTAATTCACTGATTAGCAGAGGGCTGACATTTGTTAACATTATTAGGGTAAAATTTCATATTTGTGCTGGGGAGGAGGAGAGTAGCAAATTGTAGGGGAAAAAAAATCATTCTCTTTACCCTCTGGAAATGTGATGCCATAAAGATCAGAGTGGTCAGTGTAAAAGTCTAGGCTGTTTTGAGAAATGCACATTCAGACCAGACATGCCAACTGTATTACTGTCATGGGCTTCCCTGGTGGCTCAGATATTAAAGAATCTACAAGGTGGGGCACCTGGGTTCAGTCCCTGGATTGGGATGATCCCCTGGAGGAAGGATTGACTACCCACTCCAGTATTCTTGCCTGCAAAATCCCCATGAACAGAGGAGCCTGATGGGCTATAGTCCANGCAAAGTCAACGACTTTGCTTGGATCACTGAGTGAGGGGTGGATGTGGGAGAATCCGTCACCCCCAAGATTAGAGATATAGAGTGAGGAATACAGGAGGCAAGGTTTCCTGGAGCAGAGACTGAGGAGAAGAGGAAACAGTAGCAAGAACCAACGTTGAGAAGGAAAGCTGGAGCTCTAATCAACAGATTCTCAGAGGCACAATGAGCACATCTGAGTGTTAAAACCTCCAGGGAACGCAATCATGAGAGTGCTCCACCCCCACAATATTGTGAGATTTACCTCCATAAAATAGCTGTGACCAAGAAAACCATCACAGGTGTGTGACCTCTGAGAAGCTCCTGTGCTTTTAGGGCATGAGCCAGTCTCTAATTTTCTATCTGTCTAGCAAATGAGAATAAAGGAGACAGCTCAACTCTGAGGTGATGACCGATACTGATCCACGTAGATTATTCATTCTCCTATGGTAAATAAAAATAAGTTGTCATTTATAGAAAGAAATGACAAGGATGATATCACCAGCTTAGAGAAAAGGCCGGAGAAGTGATCCAGGGCAAAAAGGAGAGACCCCAGTAAAGAGAAGAAATTCTGGTACACAGACCGCAAGATGGTGTCCTGGGGAGATCTGGGTCTCCATCCCCTCTCTGGTGACAAGTGGTAATCTTGATGTTTCTTGAGAGACCAGTTCTTTGCAGATTTTCTTGGTATTAATGTGTGATCCACTAATTTAATATTTAATGTTGTTTTACCACAAAGGAAACTGAAAGTTGCTCAGTTGTGTCCAACTCTTTGAGACCCCATGGACTATACAATCCATGGAATTCTCCAGACCAGAATACTGGAACAGGAATCCTTCCCCTTCTCCAGGGGATCTTCCCAACCCAGGGATCAAACCAAAGGTCTCCAGTATTGTAGGTGAATTCTTTACCAGCTGAATCACAAGGGAATTGGGGAAAAAAAGCACATCAAGGTTATATATTGTCATCTTGCTTATTTAAGTTATATTCAGAGCACATCATGTGAAATGCCAGGCTAGATGAAGCATAAACTGGAATCAAGATTACTGGGAGAAATATCAATAACCTCTGATATGCAGATGACACCACTGTTATGGCAGAAAGCAAAGAAGAACTAAAGAGTCTCTTGATAAAAAGTGAAAGAGGAGAGTGAAAAAGTTGGCTTAAAACTCAACATTCAGAAAACTAAGATCATGACATCCAGTCCCATCACTTCATGGCAAATAGATGGGGAAACAATGGAAACAGTGCAGATGGTGACTGCAGTCATGAAATTAAAAGACTCATGCTCCTTGGAAGAAAAGTTATAACCAACCTAGACAGCATATTAAAAAGCAGAGACATACTTCTAGTACCACTGTTCTTAAGCTAGTTGCTTTTCCAGTGTTGAAAAACCTTGCCTAACTTCCTCAAATAAAAAAATGTGGAGACCAATGGGACTCATCCACAGCAGAGGTATGAAAGAGTGTTGAGCACTGGAAGAAGAACCCAAAGAGTCAAAAACCTGAAGGGATCAGAGGAGAAGTCGTGTTAGGGATACCGGAGCAAGTATGCATTGCATGTGTACTCGGTTGCTCAGTTGTGTCTGACTCTTTACAGCCCCATGGAGTGTAGTCCACCAGGCTCCTCTGTCCATGTGATTTTCCAGGAATAATACTGGAGTTGGTTGCCATTTCCTCCTCTAGGGAATCTTCCTGACCCAGGGATCAAACTCTCATCTCCTGGGGTTCTTGCACTGGCAGGTGGATTCTTTACCACTGAGCCAATAGCAGATATTATTATTTATATTGTTTTTAACAATAATTGACTGACTCTATGAGATTTTGTTTCTCCATCTTTCCTAAGTTATAACATTCTCTTTAAGTCAGATGTTGTAGGGATGGATGCCTGGTTTTAATTCACTGATTAGCAGAGGGCTGACATTTGTTAACATTATTAGGGTAAAATTTCATATTTGTGCTGGGGAGGAGGAGAGTAGCAAATTGTAGGGGAAAAAAAATCATTCTCTTTACCCTCTGGAAATGTGATGCCATAAAGATCAGAGTGGTCAGTGTAAAAGTCTAGGCTGTTTTGAGAAATGCACATTCAGAGCAGACATGCCAACTGTATTACTGTCATGGGCTTCCCTGGTGGCTCAGATATTAAAGAATCTACAAGGTGGGGCACCTGGGTTCAGTCCCTGGATTGGGATGATCCCCTGGAGGAAGGATTGACTACCCACTCCAGTATTCTTGCCTGCAAAATCCCCATGAACAGAGGAGCCTGATGGGCTATAGTCCATGGTGTCGCAAAGAGTCAGACATGACTTAGTGACTAAGCAGGAATGTGATTCCCACTCTTTTCAAGGACCTTATTTCTGATTGTTAGGGCGAATTTATCAGGCTTAAGAGGCATATTACCTTATTCATAGTGGAACACACATGAAAATAGCCAAATTTCAATATATGTGTACATTACTCTCCATATATCGTGCACACACATACCAGTGTGTATAGGGTAACTACAACTGTACTTAGAACCAGATGTAACCATTATGAATGCTGTTTCATGGCAAATAATTACGTTATGCATTTTTTGAACTGAGCTGAAAAAGGAAAGTGTGTTTTTAATCTATTATCTCTCTCCCTTCTTCCTGATTGTCTTTAAAGGTGGGAGCTGAATTCAAACTCCCACATTTCTGAGAGTTACCATTTAAATTTTGTAAAATAAATCATGATATCCCTATCATATTAAATAAAATTCAGATATAAGTCTGAGCATTCCTGAACCCTAAGAACATCATATATATTTTTTCATTATTGTCCAAATTAATATATGTTTTCATAGCTACAACTATCATCTATTTTACTTCTTCCCCATCATAATTTTTTCCTATGTTTCTGATACAATTTTTAGATTTATAATTTTAATGAGGAATTCATATTTTAGAACTGACAATTCCTCCCTCCCTGATTTGGAAAAGTATGTGGCATTTATCTACAGATAAATGATAATTCGGGGAATAAATGGAGCTCTAACATAGTGATAGATATTCAATACTAAGGTCATGTTGAAATAAAAGAGATTCTTGGCTATCTCACTGCAACCAAAAGGACATAGTTGCCAGTCTTTGATTTGGCAACTCAAATAGTTTAGATAGATAGATTTGGCAGTCAGATAGTTTAAAATTGATTTTTTGTGTGGGAGATATTGAATCACTGCAACTTTCTAATACATATTAATAATATGAGATGTCTCTAAAACGATGTGAAAATCCACATTGACTGTCCGTTTTGTTAAATGCAAGAAGGGAAAATGTACCTAAGTATATTTGTAGTTCACCCATCCCTAATCTCTTTAACACTGAGTGGCAAGATGCCCAAGAGTGCCTGGAGAAATGTTTTGAGAATCAGTTGGCCTTTGTACTTGATTCTTCAGCTAACTTTTTGGGTCGATGACAGCTGCTCTTGCAATTAGCCTTTCCTCTGACCTCATGGTCAACCACAATAGCCCTGGAGATTTCAGGAAGGGAAACTATTACTTTTAAGGTATCTGGACAAGGCCTGCATATGTGCAAATTAATAGGGGAACTGTGTTCTGTGCTTTATTCCTCTTTTTCTTTCTTGGTTACAAATTGTCCCCATCCGTATGTGACAGGCACATCTGGATACCTATTCTAATGGGTGAAGAAATGGATCCAACAGGAAAGGGAAGCCATATAATACTCCCCAGGAATGTCTAAAAGAGGATTCCTTGGTCTTACTTGGAAATTGAGAGTCTTAAGGGGACATCCTAGGCTGAAGGATAATTTGCTTGTTTGACATACCTCTCTTAGTTCAGAAGTCTGAAATATGTAGAACAAGATGATATTTACAAGGATGGGTCAAGAGTGTCATAATGCAGTATAAGAGGCACAGTTTTAAGTAGATGGCAATGACAGATTTGTAAAGGAGTTAAATTGACTTCCTATTCCTATTATTCTCCAGTCTCCCCATCCTGTGGAAGGGTGTCAGGCCATGAACATCCCTCTCTTCAAGTCTCCATCTGCTGAGTCCAGAAGATAAACTATCATTCAGTGTCCACATTGGAGTTGTTTTGGAGGCTGTCAGCAACCACAAGCTCTCTCTATCCTTCATGGTGTTTTCAGACTTCAGTCGAGTAGAGTGTTCTATAAACTGTGAGAAATATAGTTGAATTGAAGCAGATCAATTCAATGACCCATGAATGACGCAGTCATTCAGTGACCCATGTCTGCATAAGCCTCATGTAAGCAGAAATAATAAGGATATAGTGACTGAGAAAGGAGATATTAAGAGCAGGGTAGATGGAAATCTGGTGCTAAGGACTGTGGGAGGAAGGATTAAGAGAGACTGAAATCAGAGCTGTGGTATAAGGCAGAGGAACCAGAGATCAAATTGCCAACATTTGCTGGATCATCGAAAAAACAAGAGAGTTCCAGAAAAACATCTATTTCTGCTTTATTGACTATGCCAAATCCTTTGACTGTGTGGATCACAATCAACTGTGGAAAACTCTGAAAGAGATGGGAATACCAGACCACCTGACCTGCCTCTTGAGAAACCTATATGCAGGTCAGGAAGCAACAGTTAGAACTGGACATGGAACAACAGACTGGTTCCAAACAGGAAAATGAGTGCGTCAAGGCTGTATATTGTCACCCTGCTTATTTAACTTCTATGCACGGTGTATCATGACAAATGCTGGGCTAGAAGAAGCACAAGCTGGAATCAAGATTGCCGGGAGAAATATCAATAACCTCAGATATGCAGATGACACCACCCTAATGGCAGAAAGTGAAGAGGAACTAAAAAGCCTCTTGATGAAAGTGAAAGAGCAGAGTGAAACAGTTGGCCTAAAGCTCAACATTCAGAAAATGAAGATCATGGCATGCGGTCCCATCACTTCATGGGGAATAGATGGGGAAACAGTGGAAACAGTGGCAGACTTTATTTTTGGGGGTAGAGCTCCAGAATCATTGCAAATGGTGATTGCAGCCATGAAATTAAAAGATGCTTACTCCTTGGAAGAAAAGTTATGACCAACCTAGATGAGAGACATTACTTTGCCAACAAAGGTCCATCTAGTCAAGGCTATGGTTTTTCCAGTGGTCATGTATGGATGTGAGAGTTGGACTGTGAAGAAAGCTGAGTGCTGAAGAATTGATGCTTTTGAACTGTGGTGTTGGAGAAGACTCTTGAGAGTCCCTTAGACTGCAAGGAGATCTAACCAGTCCATTCTGAAGGAGATCAACCCTGGGATTTCTTTGGAGGGAATGATGCTGAAGCTGAAAGTCCAGTACTTTGGACACCTCATGTGAAGAGTTGACTCATTGGAAAAGACTCTGATGCTGGGAGGGATTTGGGGCAGGAAGAGAAGGGGATGACAGAGGATGAGAATGCTGGATGGCATCACTGACTCGATGGATGTGAGTCTGAGTGATCTCCGGGAATTGGTGATGGACAGGGAGGCCTGGAATGCTGCGATTCATGGGGTCACAAAGAGTCAGACACAACTGAGCAACTGAACTGAACTGATATGTTAGTGGTGAGCTCTTGGCTGAGCTGATGCATGCAGTAAAGTTGGTGGAGGCTTAGCTGCTCTAGATAAGAACACAATCATAAAGGTTTTTTTCTGAGCACACTTAAAAGTGGAGATATGTGCAAAGTTGCCCCAGTAGGTCAAGGAGAACAGGAGTGCCAATGCTAAATGATAGTCTCCAAGGAAGTGGAAAAATGAGTTCTCATTATTTTCCTAAGGTCCCTATGAAAACAACATTCTTGAAATACTGTTCACTCTCTTCCTAGTCATAACCCCAAAATCTTTCATAATGAAGAGGATATGAAAATACCTTTGCTAAATATATTTTGTGTATTATAACAACCCTACTAAATCACTTCCTAGGAAAGAAAAGATCGACAAACATCAGGAAAGTTTAATTGATAAAATAAGGATATTTTAATGAAACACTGACTAAATATTCCAATAAGATAATGAACCGATTATATAAAAATGTTATTTTGGATTACAGCTTTAATTAACTTGTATCCATCATTGTTTTCCTATTGTATGTGACAATTCTTTAAAATGTAGAACATGCATTTCATATTTACTCTTTGAGCTTCTTTAGTTTCCAAGGCCTATATAGAAGCTCATGCCATGAGAACTATGACTTTATCATATTAACTAAGTACTCTTATGACAATGTACTTACTGTGCCAGTGGGAGTTACCATATTACATAGAAACATTCCATCAATATTTGGCAAGTTAACAAAAGAAGTACTAAAGGGAATTGTAACAAGTATTCAAATAGNGCTTCTTTAGTTTCCAAGGCCTATATAGAAGCTCATGCCATGAGAACTATGACTTTATCATATTAACTAAGTACTCTTATGACAATGTACTTACTGTGCCAGTGGGAGTTACCATATTACATAGAAACATTCCATCAATATTTGGCAAGTTAACAAAAGAAGTACTAAAGGGAATTGTAACAAGTATTCAAATAGCACAAATAAATGTCTAATAAGTGAAAACATTTAAAGAGAGTTCTAAGAAGAGAAAAATACCTTTCCCTTAGTTATGCAATATGGGCACCCAATAAGAAACAAGGAGTGAGTCATTAATGATGGGGGTCATTCCAGAAATTTTGATAAAGTTCAGTTCAGTTCAGTTAAGTCACTAGTCATGTCCGACTCTTTGCGACCCCATCTCGCCGGACTCCCTGTCCATCACCAACTCCTAGAGTTCACCAAAACTCATGTCCATTGAGATGGTGAGGCCATCCAAAAATCTGATCCTCTCTCATCCCCTTCTCCTCCTGCCCTCAATCTTTCCCAGCATCAGGGTCCTTTCAAATGAATCTGCTCTTCGCATCAGGTGCCCAAAGTAATGGAGTCTCAGCTTCAACATTAGTCCTTCTAATGAACTGTCAGGACTGATCTCTTTAGGATGACTTGGTTGGATCTCCTTGCAGTCCAAAGGATTCTCAAGAGTCTTCTCCAACACCACAGTTCAAAAGCATCAATTCTTCGCTGCTCAGCTTTCTTTATAGTCTAACTCTCACATCCATACAAGACTACTGAAAAAAACCATAACCTTGACTAGACGGACTTTTGCTGGCAAGGTAATGTCTCTGCTTTTTAATATGCTTTCTAAGTTGGTCATAATTTTCCTTCCAAGGGTTAAGTGTCTTTAAATTTCAAGGCTGCAGTCACCATCTGCAGTGATTTTGGAGCCCCCCCAAAATAGAATCTGCCACTGTTTCCCCATCTACTTGCCATGAAGTGATGGGACTGGCTGCCATGATCTTAGTTTTCTGAATGTTGAGCTTTAAGTCAACTTGTTCACTCTTCTCTTTCACTTTCATCAACAAGCTCTTTAGTTCTTCATTTTCTGCCATAAGGGTGGTGTCATCTGCATATCTGAGGTTATCGATATTTCTCCCAGCAATCTTGATTCCAGCTTGTCCTTCTTCCAGCCCAGCATTTCTCATGATGTACTCTGCATATAAATTAAATAAACAGGGTGACAATATACAGCCTTGACGTACTCCTTTTCTTATTTGGAACCAGTCTGTTGTTCCATGTCCAGTTCTAACTGTTGCTTCCTGACCTGCATACAGGTTTCTCAAGAGGCAGGTTAGGTGGTCTGGTATTCCCATCTCTTTCAGAACTTTCCACAGTTTATTGTGATCCACGCAGTCAAAAGATGTGTATAAGAGACAGCAGTAGAGGTGATAATAGATTCAAGGGATTAAATCTGGTAGACAGAGTACCTGAAGAACTATGGATGGAGATTTTGTAACACTGTACAAGAGGCAGTGACCAGAACCATCCCAAAGAATAAGAAATGCAAGAAGACAAAGTGGTTGTCTGAGGAGGCTTTACAAATAGCTGAATAAAGAGAAGTGAAATGCAAGAGAGAAAGGGANCTGTCTCTTATACACATCTAGATGTGTATAAGAGACAGGTTTATTGTGATCCACACAGTCAAAGGCTTTGGCATAGTCAATAAAGCAGAAATAGATGTTTTTCTGGAACTCTCTTGCTTTTTCCATGATCCAGCGGATGTTGGCAATTTGATCTCTGGTTCCTCTGCCTTTTCTAAAACCAGCTTGAACATCAGGGAGTTCACGGTTCACGTATTGCTGAAGCCTGGCTTGGAGAATTTTGAGCATTACTTTACTAGCATGTGAGATGAGTGTAATTGTGCAGTAGTTTGAGCATTCTTTTGCATTGCCTTTCTCTGGAACTGGAATGAAAACTGACCTTTTCCAGTCCTGTGGCCACTGCTGAGTTTTCCAAATTTGCTGGCATATTGAATGCAGCACTTTCACAACATCATCTTTCAGGATTTGAAACAGCTCAACTGGAATTCCATCACCTCCACTAGCTTTGTTTGTAGTGATGCTTTCTAAGGCCCACTTGACTTCACATTCCAAGATGTCTGGCTCTAGATTAGTGATCACATCATCATGATTATCTGGGTCGTGAAGATCTTTTTTGTACAGTTCTTCCGTGTATTCTTGCCACCTCTTCTTAATATCTTCTGTTTTTGTTAGGTCCATACCATTTCTGTCCTTTATCAAGCCCATCTTTGCATGAAAAGTTCCCTGGGCCGGCGCACTAAGCGCAGGTGGCTGCGAGAGGAGCTACCCCACGTCCAAGGTCAGGGGAAGCCTAGAGTGCCAAGCTGCAACGGCACAGGAACGGCCGAGAGGAGCTACCCTGTGTCTGAGGTCAGGGCGGCGACCGAGAGGAGCTACCACGCTTCTGAGGTCGGTGGCAGCCGGGAGGAGCTACCCAGTGTCCGAGGTCAGGAGCGGTGGCCAGGAGGGGCTACCCTGCATTCGAGGTCAGAGGTCAATGGCGGCCGGGAGAAGACATCCGGCGTCCGAGGTCAGGGCGGCAGCCGGGAGGAGCTACCCTGCATCCGAGGATATATACACTATCATGTGTGAAATAGATAACAAGCAGGAAGCTGCTCCATGACACAGGGAGCCCAGCCTGGCGCTCTGTGAAGACCTCAAGGGGTAGGATGGTGTTGGGGGAGGGAGGCTCAAGAGGAGAAGAGATATATATACAATTATGACAGATTCACAGTGATGAAAGTCTGAGAGACCGCCACAACATTGTAAAGCAATTATCCTTCAAAAAAAAAAAAAAAGAAAGAAAGAAAGAAAGCAGAGTAGCTGTGAGGATTAATAACTTAAATTCACCTCCTCTATCCTCCTGGAGAACCCAGTGAGCATGTCTAGGTCAGCATTTTGTCACACTGTATCTACATCACTGATTTGTCTCTCCCTCACCAAAGCTATATAAACTTCCTGAAAACAGGGACTATGGCTTATACTACCTCCCCAGCACCTGAGAGGGGATATGGTGAGTGCGTGCATGCTCAGTCATGTCTGACTCTTTGAGACCCCATGTTCTGCAGCCGGCCAGGCTCCTCTGTCCATGGCATTTTTCAGGCAGGAATACTGAAGAAGGTCGTCATTTCCTCCTTGAGGGGATCTCCTGATCCAGGGATCAAACCTGTGTCTCCTGCATCTCCAGCATTGGCAGGCAGATTCTTTACCAGTGCATCACCTGGGAAGCTCCAGGGATAGAGTAGGATAATTAAATAGTTTAAAAATCCCACTAGGGGATTATTAAAAACAGAAAGGGAATTTTAAGGGGGTCTGGGAGACTGTTGTAAGCTAAAGACCACTCAAGAAAAGAATCCAGTAACCTGGTAACAATCTACTTTACTTTGAAGGAAGACTAGGGGCATCCAAGTGTCAGATACACTCAAGCCAGAGACCCTGATAGTTAAAAACACAAGACCACAGATCTGGGGTCTGAATCTTGTTATACAAAGTCAGGCAGTTAATAGTCCTTGCAGAGCAGCATTTCTGCACACAGCCAAGACAGAAACATAGGTGAAAGGAGAAACAAACGGGTGAGAGGAGACATTACACCGAAACCTGAGCTGCATTACTATATTTTAGTATATGTCACTACCCTTTTGCTAATACACATATGATTTAAATAGCACCATGACAGTCCCGGTTAGACCATAGAGAACCAAAGGAGAAGCTAATGATCTAAGTCTTGACATCTGCCCATGAATGAGGAAGAAGGTGGTCCTGGGGCAGAGCCTTTTCATCCGCCCATGTGCATTTCTCACAAGTGTCCTCTGCTAATACACTCATTTTTTGCCTGCCACTCTGCCTCTCACTGAAATCTTTCTGCAATGAGACAAAAGGACCTGAGCGTCAGTAAATCCTAACAGCAGGTAAGCACAGCTTACCTGGATCACTACCATATGATCCAGCAATTCCACTACTGGGCATATACCCTGAGAAAATCACAATGTAGACTTTCCTTGTGGTCCAGTGGTTCAGAATCCATTGTACTAATATTTTATCAAATTAGAACAGAACCAGAATCAGATCTTCTCTTTTCCCAGATAATTTTTTTCCTCCCCACCCTCTGTCCTTGCCCCTCAAAGGGAACTCAGAATGAAAACATTTGCTACTGTTTGTTAAGCACTCAGTATGAGCCAGATGTTCTGCTAAATGTCTTAATTGGCAGCTGTACTTAATTCTCATAAAACCTATGAGATATTACTGTCCCATTTTACAGAAAAATATACAGATAAAAAAAAATAACCTGAGGGGGAAAAAATAACTGGAGGGAATTCTCTGTGGTTTCACTGCGAGCGCAGGGGTTCAATCCCTGGTCGGGGAACTAAGATTCCAGGAGACACCTGCGGTGCAGCCGAAACACACACACACTCACCAGAAAACAACTGTAAGGCACCCAATTCACAACTTTTGCTCCATTCTCTTTCTTCTTAAATCACTTGATATGTTCTTTACCAAAAATATAATATTTCTAATACATCATGTACATTGATTAACTTGTCATATAAAAATTTATTTCTACACTGCTATATATTTTGTCCAAAATCCAACATTCCTCTTTTTTTTCTCTCTCTCAGTCAACCCTGAGACACTTCACTTAATCCACTCATTTTAGAAATGAACATCTCAAAGCCCAGCAAACTCAGGGAAGTCCTTCTCCCATTTCCTTCAGGGGCAATTTTAAACTCAAGAGCTCCACTAGACCTAGCTGCTTCACACTCAACTTTACAACTCAGTCACTAGCTTTACAGAGACAACAAAAGCCTTTATGCATGAATTTCCTGTATTTCTCTCTGCTCTCCCTCACACTTAATCTTATCTCTATCTATACCCCTTCTTCCTTCATAAGTCAGAGAAAGAGGATTCAGTCTCCTGTTCCCAAGACTAATCTATGCCCAATATTCCACTCCTTCTTATCTATTCCAAGTCATTATTCCACTAGTTAATCTTCTCACTTTTCTGCAAGTCAACCTCTCTCCACTTGCTAATTTCTCCTAGGGAACCACCACTTCACTACAGTACTTGCTTTCATCTTAAAAAAAAAAAAAAAAAAAAA
>SJYX01000413.1:0-70956 GCA_006410675.1 Oreotragus oreotragus | reverse complement strand
GGAAACAGTGTCAGATTTTATTTTTGGGGGCTCCAAAATCACTGCAGATGGTGACTGCAGCCATGGAGTTAAGACGTTTACTCCTTGGGAGAAAAGTTATGACCAACCTAGACAGCATACTAAAAAGCAGAGATGTTACTTTGCCAACAAAGGTCCATCTAGTCATAGCTATGGTTTTTCCAGTAGTCATGTATGGATGTGAGATTTGGACTATAAAGAAAGCTGAGTGCTTAAGAACTGATGCTTTTGAACTATGGTGTTGGAGAAGACTCTTGAGAGTCTCTTGGACTACAAGGAGAGCCAACTAGTCCATCCTAAAGAAAATCAATCCTGAATATTCATTGGAAGGACTGATGTTGAAGCTGAAACTCCAATACTTTGGCCACTTGATGGGAAGGGCTGACTCATTTGAAAAGACCCTGATGCTGGGAAAGATCGAAGGTGGGAGGAGAAGGGGACGACAGAGGATGAATGGTTGGATGGCATCACTGACTCCAAGGACATGAGTCTGAGTAAACTCTGGGAGTTGGTGATGGACAGGGAGGCTTGGCATGCTGCAGTCCATGGGGTCGCAAAGAGTCGGACACTGAGCGACTGAACTGAAGTGAAAGTCACTAAGAACTCTTGAACACTAAATCTAAATGACACAGTTCCAGTATCCAAATCAGCTGGACTCCAAAACTCATGCCCTTCACCATTATGCTATACTGCTTCAAGGTAACCATACTTAAGAGTCATCCTGATTTCCTTCTCCATCTAGGCTCCCACAGACACCAAATCCCAATTAATAAGTTACAAATCCCCCAAATATCTTTGCAAGTAATTTCCTACTGGTGCTGACTCCCAAACACTCAAAGTAGAAACTTGATGATTCTTTTAAACTGCCAAAACTCAGAAAGAATAATCACCTCTCTTCTGTGATTCCCTCTTCCGCAGACATATTCAATTCTATCCAGGAAGACAACTCTGAAAGAGGAGGGGAGTATCACTTTACAGCTGAGAAACAGAGGCTGAATGATTTACTTACTGTAAGCTTAGCACAGAGCCTGGGATACAAGGGAATCAACAGGATACATTTATGGCGAAACACTGATTGAGTGAATCACAACTTCTGTAAAGGTTTCTTCATTCTGTACCTGGGCCTCACTGACTTGTTTTCAGACTTAAATGGGATCTCTTCCTAAGTATTCGTAGTTAGCATCCAAGGAAAGACCGTTTCTTCTCCTTGCCCCGTAAAATTAGTGGTCCTAACCCTGTTTTGTCCCTACCAGACACTCAATGCAGGCGCTGCAGTCCAAGGAGCTCTGGGTTGTCAGTCCCCACAGACTCACCTCTGAAAGATTTTTGTCAACAGCTGAGTCAGCTTATGAAAACTTAAGATAAGTTTTCGTTTCAGCCAGGAAGGCTTGTAGAAAAGTGACAATCCGCGCTTCCCCGACACAGTCCACGTGTCCACAAAAAGCCGCAGCCGTCAGTCTTCCCGCGAAGCCTCGGTCATAGAAAATCAAAGAAATGTCAATCACAGCCGACTGTCAGCGCCAAGCTGCAGCCTACTCAATCCTGATTGGCGAGGCGCGCCCTTCCCGGAAGTGACGCCCGCCTATCCGAGGAAGAGATGTAACGAAGCGTTGTTTCCCACCCCCACCCCCGCCCCGCCCAGTACCGATCCCAGTACCGCCAGCTGTACTCGCGGGTACAGGATACCACGGGACCAGAGGGCAGCTCACCACCCAGACGGACCGCCGCTCCTGACTCCCCTGACCATGGGCTCGCGCAACCGCGAACGTCGGGCTGAGGCAGTGCAGAGCACCAACGACAGCAGCGCGCTCAGCAAGAGCTCCCTGGCCGCGCGCGGGTACGTGCACGACGCCTTCGCTGCCTTGCTGGTTCCGGGGACCGCTCGCCGCGCGCCACTCATCCACCGCGGCTACTACGTCCGCGCACGCGCCGTGCGGCACTGCGTGCGCGCCTTCGTAGAGCAGACGTGCGCGGCCCCCGGCACCCCTCGCGCGCAGATTCTGTCGTTGGGTGCCGGCTCAGACTCACTGTATTTTCGCCTCAAAACTGCGGGCCGCCTGGACGGGGCTGCTGTCTGGGAGGTGGATTTTCCGGACGTGGCGGAGCGCAAAGCGCAGAGGATTCGAGATACGCCGGATCTGTGCGCGTTAACCGGGCCTTTCCAGAGCGGAGACCCCGGGTCCACGCTGTGCTTTGAGAGCTCGGACTACCGCCTCCTGGGCCTGGACCTGCGGCAGCTACAGCAGCTGGACCAGGCCCGTGCCGCCGCGGGTCTTGACGCGGCCGCCCCTACTCTGCTCCTGGCTGAGGCCGTGCTCACCTACCTCGAGCCGGATGATGCCGCGGCCCTCATCTCCTGGGCCGCCCAGCGGTTTTCTAACGCCATTTTCGTCGTCTACGAGCAGATGAGGCCTCAGGACGCTTTTGGCGAGTTCATGCAGCAACATTTTCGGCACCTGAATTCCCCCCTTCATGGCTTGGACCGCTTTCCCGACGCGGAGGCCCAGCAGCAGCGCTTCCTTCAGGCCGGCTGGACTGCCTGTCGCGCCATGGACCTGAATGAATTCTATCGCTGCTTTCTCCCCACAGAAGAACGCCGACGCATGGAAAATCTTGAACCTTTTGACGAGTTTGAGGAGTGGCATCTGAAGTGTGCCCACTATTTCATTCTAGCCGCTTCTCGGGGAAACAGCCTGTCCCAGACACTGGTGTTTCCACCCTCAGAGACGTTTCCTCGGATAGATCCTGCTTCCCCTTCAGGAGTCTTCCCTGCCAGTGTAGTCACTGGGGACACCCAGGGCCTGGGCCTTAAGAGATATGGCCACGCCTCTGTCCTTTTGAGCCCAGGCGTTATTCTCAGTGCAGGAGGATTTGGAGAGCAGGAGGGGCGACATTGCCGAGTGAGCAAGTTTCACATGCTGTTAAGATACAGTGACCTTGAATGGAGAGGCAACCAGATAGGCAGTTGGGGAACTGGAACTCAATGGGATGGACGCCTTTATCACACCATGACAAGACTTTCAGATACTCAGGTTCTGGTTTTAGGAGGGAGACTGTCCCCAGTAACTCCAGCCTTGGGGATACTCCAACTTTCTTATGAGAATGAGGATAATAGCGCTGAGGACCCAAATGTAACAGTCACGAAGTTCAGTCCAGAAGATTCCACCTTGTCACGTTGGCGCCATTCAACAACAGAAGTGTCCTGTGAGAATCAGAAATATTTGTTTGTGTATGGGGGCCGCAGTGTGGCAGAACCTGTACTAAGTGACTGGCATTTCCTCCATGTGGGGAAAATGACTTGGGTTACGATCCCAGTGGAGGGAGAAGGACCTGAAGGTCGGCATTCCCACAGTGCCTGCAGCTGGCAAGGGGGAGCCCTCATTGCTGGAGGTCTGGGTGCTTCTGAGGAGCCACTGAGCTCTGTATTCTTTCTGAAACCAATCACTAGTGGATTCCTCTGGGAATCCATAGCCATCCAGCCTCCCATTACCCCAAGGTACTCCCACACAGCTCATGTAATCAATGGGAAGCTTTTGTTGGTTGGAGGCATCTGGATTCATTCCTCTGCAGTTCCTGGAGTGACTGTTATTGATTTGTCTACAGGATTGAGCTTTGAGTATCAGATTGACACAACATGTGTGCCATGGCCATTAATGTTACACAATCATACCAGCATCCTCTTTCCCAAAGAGCAACAGCTCCTGCTCCTTGGAGGTGGTGGGAACTGCTTTTCCTTTGGCACCTACTTCAACCCCCATACAGTGACATTAGACCTTTCTCCTTTAAGTGCTAGACAGTAAAGACTGGCACTTAAAGACTGGGCTTCCTATATAGTCAGGACCCACTAAAGTGGACAATGAAGCTTTCCAAAATAGGACTTGACTCTGGCTTTGGATAGTACCACTCCCCCTTCCCACTCCTTTTTTTGTTTTTGTTTTTTTCTTAGCACTGCTATTCAGTGCAGAAAGTGGAAAAAAAATTTTTTTAAACACACCAAAATTCCATGAGATAGTACAAAAATAGAGTGGTCATGTAGTCCTAGAGTAGGATTTGGGGGTCTCTGGGTCCCCATATCTAATTTCCTGGTGTTCTTCCCACTTTCTAATCTGAGTTTACCCATTTATTGAGTTACAGTGACCTTTTGCCTAAGTAAAGTGAAAATTTTCCCACTCCCAGGCTTTGTGATTTTAGATGGGACCTTGGAAAAAGTTTCACACAGATCCTTGCTAAGAACACAAGGTTGAATATAGGTGAAGGGATATGGTTTTGACCTCATTCTTCATGTACAAAACCTGAAATGAACCCAGTTGCAGTTTGATTAAAGCACTGTACCACTTAGCTCAGCAGAGAGCTTCAGATAGCTTTAATAAGACATTTATACGAGTTTATGGAGACACATGTTCATTTTTTTTTTTTGCCACTAGTTCCATACTTATTTATAAATGATAATAAAATGGTTTATTTCTCAGTTTGTACATGGTATAAAAATGTTTTGCTCCATATCTACGCTCCATGCTTCACTATGTTCTGTGCCCCAGGAGGTCAAGCTTTGCGAACTGCATCAATGAGTTTTCTTGTTCTCTGGTTCCTGGAGAGTTCCATCAGAAGTACCAGAGAAGGGTGGTTCGACAGGAAGAGAGAGTCAGGGTATTCCCAGTGTTTCCCTTCCCAGGCTGTAAGTTGGCGGCAGCTGCATTCTTCAGTCAAAAGCCACAGCCATAAGTTGACTCGGCATCCCTCCGAAGAATTCAGCATCTTCGTTGCATTAACCAC
Organism: Oreotragus oreotragus; assembly: GCA_006410675.1. Lineage (NCBI taxonomy): Eukaryota > Metazoa > Chordata > Mammalia > Artiodactyla > Bovidae > Oreotragus > Oreotragus oreotragus. The sequence goes on along the minus strand of SJYX01000413.1, from coordinate 66,165 downwards.
ATCCTAAGTGTCCAATAGCCACATGTGACTAATTGTTATAGAATTAGACAATGCAGATGTAGAACATTTCCATCACTGCAGAAAGATCTGGACTACACTGAGGTACTTCACCATTTTGACTTGATTTACCTAACCCTGCTCATCCCTTTTTAATTAGTATCTTCATTAAACTCTCCTCAATTACCTCCTTTAAATGAACCATTTTCCCCCTGAGCCTTCTGAGATCCATAGAACATCTTAGGTATTCATTCTTAAAACTTGAGCCTTAGTTTGTCATCAGAATTGTGTATACCTTGTGAATTCATGTCTCAAAAATACCACTTCAGTATTTCTTGTCTTCAGTCTTTGAAATCTTAATAATTTAACTTGAGATTCTACAAGTACTATTAATGTTAACATCTTGATGGACTTAGTATGACCTACAATCCTTTTCCCCTAAATATTTCTATTAACAACTTCATGTATAAAGTTATCTATGAAAACCAACAGCAAACACAAGCCTAGTGCACAGAGAGGGCATTGTTGGCTCTGTGACATGAAGGCTCTCAGGAGAAGACAAGCTGAAGAAAGTGTTATCTTCTAACTTCAGCTTCCCTGAGACTGCAATAGTCCTTTCAGGGGAAATTATTAGTGCGTCCTGAGAAACAAAGGGCTTACCATGGCTAGGCATCTGATAAGGCTGTCGGTGGACTGGGTACTAGTGTTAATAACTTGGCAGGACTGTGACCAGAAAGGAAAAAGCTGCTGTGTATTTACTATTTCTAAGTTCACCACAAGCTAATAGTCCTTTCAGGGGAAATTATTAGTGCGTCCTGAGAAACAAAGGGCTTACCATGGCTAGGCATCTGATAAGGCTGTCGGTGGACTGGGTACTAGTGTTAATAACTTGGCAGGACTGTGACCAGAAAGGAAAAAGCTGCTGTGTATTTACTATTTCTAAGTTCACCACAAGCCTAACTCCAGCTTTCAGAAGCAGGTCAAACAAAGCAGAACATTGATGAAATGTGTGTTCTCAGCTATGTAGCAGTACCAGAATTTGAAACTAGAAATAATGCCAAAGTCCCGGAAATGCCTTCCATTATGCTGCCTTTTAGATGGTACCAATCAACTATCATTATTATCATCACTTTTGGGCAATACAGAGCTCTGGGGGAGCGGGGACTGTTGGAGTGGGGGGATGTCAGGAAAACATGGATGTGTGCCAGACCAAAATTACCAGTGATGCCTAGTCCCTCAAGCGCTGCCCAGTATGGCACATTATGAGTAATTGGGCTTGTTCTCCCCAGAGAAATTATCCACATTTTCTGTGTGATTATCAGATTAAGCATGCCCTCCACCTCTGACCCTATACATGCATCATACTCAGTTAAGGACTTACTCATTTCTCAAGCTCTAGTCATTAGAACACTTAAGAGTTTTGTCAGTAACATTAATTCTGTAACATTAATTCTGTGCCTTTGGAGCAGCACTCAGTAGTGCTGGATCCTAGTTTCATAAGAGAAATCTGCAGTAGTTAGAGATGTGGGTCAGATTAAGAACTGAGGTTGTGGACTGTACTTTTTGCTTCTCCATTTCACCTTTGAATATTTAAAATTCTGGTATGGAGACTCTGGTGTAATTATGAGAGTTAGTAAAAGCCCTTTTCCTTGTTTAATGATTGCTTCTTTTTAGACCAGAAAAACTAGTTAAAGGAGGAAGGGAATTTCTTATTTTGCATCTCTGCTCTGTCAGGGTCTCAAAAACACCGTGCATACTAGTGAGGATATGAAAATGAGGTTAAGAACAACTCTTTTTTTTTTTTTAATTTTTTTTTAAGAACAACTCTTGTAGAATATGTTCCTCAAAGGCCAGGACTGTCACTTCCTTATGTGTTTTCTAGATTTTGTCATGGAAAGTCTATTTTCATCATTCTGCAGATTTAAACCTCCTTATTGATATTAGGAAGTTGACATGTAAGAGACGTGTTCCAGTGCCCAGGCATTGCATGTCCTTCTCTTTCAGTGATCTCAGACTTTGAAGTCTTGCTTTATCCCATATTCATGTTGTGATCCTAAATTCACCCTCAAACAACTCACACCTACTCTAGGACCCATCCTACTAGATATCTTCTGGAAAATACTCCTGTATATGAGCCCCAAATGTAATCAATCACTGTCTTCCTGCGAGAGAGGAGCCTGTGCTCTTTGGACTGTATGGTGATTAAGAGAAGAACTAGTTACAGGTAAGTTCTTAATCACAGGGACCATCCAATGATGTCCAGTGTGACATTAAAACTAAGTAAGCTTTTTGACTGCAGTGATGAGGAAAGGGCTATAAAATAGCATTAGGCTGGCAAGTTCAGTTCAGTTGCTCAGTTGTGTCCGACTCTTTGTGATCCCATGGACTATAGCACGCCAGGCCTCCCTGTCCATCACCAACTCCCGGAGTTTACTCCAACTCATGTCCATTGAGTCAGTGATGCCATCCAACCATCTCATCCTCTGTCATCCCCTTCTCCTCCCACCTTCAATCTTTCCCAGCATCAGGGTCTTTTCCAATGAGTCATTTCTTTGCATCAGGTGGCCAAAGTATTGGAGTTTCAGCTTCAGCATCAGTCCTTCCAATGAATATTCAGGACTAATTTCCTTTAGGATGGAATGGTTGGATCTCTTTGCAGTCCAAGAGACTCTCAAGAGTCTTCTCCAACACCACAGTTCAAAAGCATCGATTCTTTGGTGCTCACCTTTCCTTAGAGTCCAATTCTCACATCCATACACGACTACTGGAAAAACCATATCTTTGACTAGACAGACCTTTGCTGGTAAAGTAATATCTCTGCTTTTTAATATGCTGTCTAGGATGTTCATAGCTTTTCTTCCAAGGAGCAAGCGTCTTTTAATTTCATGGCTGCAGTCACCATCTGCAGTGATTTTGGAGGTTATTTATGACCTTGCTAATCATATTTGGATTTGATGTTTAAAGACAGAAAAAGAATATATAGAGCAGAAATTATGAAAATTATAATCAGCTTTAGGGTAGGCTGAGATTTCCTTGGATGTCAATAATTATGTACACAAGCAATTTCTATCATTCCATGGTTTAGTTTACTCACTTATCTTTCTTGGACAATGATCTTAAGTACCTTGTCCCACAGTGGGAATTCTTTGACTAAGAGAAAGAATTATATCTAGTTCACTTCTCTATCTCCAACATAGTAGATACTCAACAAATACTTGTTGGTCCAATCTGACACACATATTTGAATAAATTTTATAAATTTATTGAATATTACCATTGTGTCTACCATGTACAAGCAAATTTCAGAATTCCTTTAATCACCATGTGTTGTTGGAAGGCATTCAAGTTTTAAACACCTTCTGTTTAAAATTCATCTGCCTTGACTTGGGTAATGGTAGTAGACTTCCTTGTGTTACTCCTAGATTTGCAGAATACTCTTGAAACTTCTCCTTGACTGAGTTTCCAGCTGATCTTCATCCCTTTTTGCCCAACAATGGACCATGGTAATCTTATTCATTGGAAATGAAATGAGCTCACTTTGCCAAAAGGCTAATCTGAGGGAGTAGGAATGTGCAATTACATACGCTTGGGAGCACATAAACACAGGATCTTCCTAGGATGTGCTGATGCTTCACTGGGCATGACTTGGTGCGGAACTCTCTAAGTAAGTTTAATAGAGGGAGAGGAAAGACCTTGCCCTAATATTTATGTGAAAAGTCATTTGTCACCTAATTGGAAGACTAAAATGGAGAAATAAATTGTAATAATAATGATTTTTAGGCTATTACACTACATACAGCTTTTCTCATTCCCTAGTATTTGTCCACATTTTTAGGATTTTCCAATGAAAAGAGCCTCAATCTCTGATTCACATTTAAACTTGCTATCTCAGGAAAGTCCCTTTGACTGCAAGGAGATCAAACCAATCAATTGTAAAGGGAATCAGTCCTGAATATTTATCGGAAGGACTGATGCTGAAGCTGAAACTCCAATACTTTGGCCACCTGATGCGTAGAACTGACTCACTGGAAAAGACCCTGATGCTGGGAAAGATTGAAGGCAGAAGGAGAAGGGTATGACAGAGGATGAGGTGGTTGGATGGCATCACTGACTTGACGGACATGAGTTTGAGTAAGCTCTGGGAGTTGGTGATGGACAGGGAAGCCTGGCATGCTGCAGTCCACGTGGTCTCAAAGAGTCGGACACAACTGCGCAACTGAACTAAACTGAACTGGATCTCAGGAAAAGTTAGCAAAACTGGTATCTCTTATTCCTGGATATATCAGCAACCTAGAAAGGAAGAAAACTTTGCGATCACTTTCCCCATTGTCTTTCTTTTTTCTGATTTTCATTTTTCCTATTAATATTTATTATACATATGATATAATTCTTCCATTAGCTGCTTTTTCATACAGCTAGAATCTGACACTGTGTACCTCACAAACTGCACCCCCTGCCATATCTTCTCTGTTTATTGACATCCCAGTTATAAAGAAGGTCTACCTGGGTCCCAAAGTCAGAATACTGGTACATGCTTCCTTTCTTTTACTAACAGTGTTCTCACCATTTAGACTCTTAGTACTGCCTCTTTTACCTTACTCTCAACCTCACTATCCCAGCTTTGTTCATACAACTGCTATGTGACGCAAGGCTTGTCTTTGGAAAGCATTCCCTGGCTCTAACCCCCCCACCCTTTCAGGCTGGAATGTGTTACCTTTCTATATTGCCATAGCACCGTGTAACTGTCATCTATATTGTGTTTTTCTAATGTTAGTACAGGTTAAATTATTTATCTATATTTTTTGGCTGCGCTGGGTCTTAGTTGCTGCACACACAGGCTTTCTCTGGTTGCGAGGAGCAGGGGCTGCCCTCTAGTCGCAGTTCACGGTTTTCTAACTGTGGAGGCTCCTCTTGTTGCAGAACACGGACTTGAGGCATATGGGCTTCGTAGTTGCGGTGCGCTGGCTTAGTTGCTCTGGAGCATGTGGAATCCTCCTGTAGAAAGGACTGAACCTGTGTCCCCTGCATGGGCAGGCGGATTCTCTACCACTGGACTGCCAGGGAAGTCCCATATTTTGTTATCATTTGTTTTCTCATCTGTCTTCTCACTAGGTATTACCCCTACCCTGGCTCCTTAAGGGTAGGAAGAGTATCTTATTCACCACTGTATTCCTAGCTCCTGGCACCCTATCATGCTGGAACTGGACAGGGATCTCTCATCGTCAGGGCTTAATGTTTTGGAGCCAGATCTTTCTCATATCCTTTTTTTTTTTTTTGGCTGCACCAGGTCTTCGTCGTGGTGCACAGGCTTCTCTTCCTGTAGAGCACAGGCTCCAGAGCTTGGGCTTAGTTGCCTTGTAGCATATGGGACCTTAGTTGCCTGACCAAGGATCAAACCTCTGTCTGCCTCCTGCACTGGAAGGCGAACTCTTAACCACTGGACCACCAGGGAAGTCCAAGCTTATACCTTAGCACTAGTGAAAATTAATACAATGACACCCTAAATGCAAGCCTGTTCTTTTGGTCATACATGCAGAGAGAATCACCCAGAACCGTTAGAACATAGCTGTGATTATAAATATATGCTTTTAGGAACCCCTCTCTTAGTCCTGCTGCTTCCCCCATCTTCCACGCAGACATCCAGTGGGTAGCGACAGAGATAAGTAACCACAGACAGTGAATTTTTTTTTCTTATTTTGGTAGAAGACAATCATATTAGCTGCATCTTAACTATGAAGAAGATTTACCCCATAGTGACTTGAACCTGAAACTCATCCTCTATCCCAGTTTCCTTTGATTTTTTTCATTTTGGGTAAGACTTGCCTGTAGCCACTTTTGGTTTGAGCTGATGACCTAGACTCACACCAGTTTCAATTCAACTAGAACACACAGCATCGAAGTGTCTATACCTTGTTATGTGTTAGCCAACAGGTCATTTAAAAAACCCTTATTGTTAATGATTTAAAAAAAACCTTATTTACAAAACAGAATCACAGACAGAGAAAACAAACTTATGGTTACCAAACGGGAGAGTGGAGGAGGGATAAATTAGAAGTTTGGGATTAGCAGATACACACTGCTGCTGATGCTAAGTCACTTCAGTTGTGTCCACCTCTTTGTGACCCTATGGACTGTAGCCCACCAGGCTCCTCTGTCAATAGGATTCTCCAGACAAGGATCTTGGAGTGGGTTGCCATTTCCTTCTTCAGATACACACTACTATACATAAAATAGACAACTGAATCACTTTGCTATACATAAAGTGAAACTAATACAACACTGTAAATCAACTATACTCTAAAATAAAAATTAAATTAAAAAATGGAATAAACAACAAGGTCCTATTGTACATAGCACAGGGAACTATATTCAATATCCTGTAATAAACCATAATGGAAAAGAATATGAAAAAATAGTATGCATATATATGTATAACAATCACTTTGCTGTACACCAGAAACTAACACAACACTGTAAATCAACTATACTTCAATTTTTTAAAAGGTTATAGATTTTTAAAAAATACCCTTATTGTTGCTCTTTATTGTACATATGCTCATTATGGAAATATTTTATAAAGCAAGATCTGCTACATTTATTTTCTAGAACTTTCTAAACATGCTGGAGTCACATTGCATGCTTTTCTGTAAGTTCTGAATAAAAATTGTCATAACCACAAAGAAAGCTAACTTCAGAGGCATAGAATCAAATGATGGATAGGTCTTGTGCATGACTCTTGTTCAGCTGGTGTCTGGATGACAGTTCCTCAGATGATGAATGTCCTCTTTGATGGCTGAGAGCCTTCTCCTGCTATATCTGGTAAGAATCACTTCAGGTCCCTTGCTGCTAAGTCACTTCAGTCGTGTCCGACTCTGTATGACCCCATAGACAGCAGCCCACCACGCTCCCCTGTACCTGGGATTCTCCAGGCAAGAACACTGGAGCAGGTTGCTGTTAGGTTACTAAGATTGTGAAACTAAGATATATGGTATTATTCATGTTGCTTTTTACAAGATGAGAAATACGGTCTATAAAATCAGCTCTCAGGAGACCTGAAGAAAAGAATGTGCAGGTGAAGAAGCAAAGTGCTCTTACCCAAGGTAGAAGAGAGACAAAATATAAACCTGAGGAGCACAGCAAATGTGTATTAATTGGCAGCTTGAATTAATGTCCTCTCATCCTGAAGAATTAACCAGGAAAACAAAGGGAAATCTGAAAGCAGGATAAAATAAGATACCAGTATCAGATGACCAATATATCTACTACTGTGGGCAAGAATCCCTTAAAAGAAATGGAGTAGCCCTCATAGTCAACAAAAGAGTCCAAAATGCAGTACTTGGTGGCAATTTAAAAATGACAGAATGATCTCTGTTCTTTTCCAAGGCAAACCATTCAGTATCACAGTAATCCAAGTCTATTCCCCAACTTATAATGCTGAAGAAGCTGAAGTTGAATGGTTCTATGAAGACCTACAAGACCTTCTAGAACTAACACCAAAATAAAGATGTCCTTTTCATCACAGTTCAGTTCAGTTCAGTCGCTCAGTCGTGTCCGACTCTTTGTGACCCCATGAATCGCAGCACGCCAGGCCTCCCTATCCATCACCATCTCCCAGAGTTCACTCAGACTCACGTCCATCGAGTCCGTGATGCCATCCAGCCATCTCATCCTCGGTCGTTCCCTTCTCCTCCTGCCCCCAATCCCTCCCAGCATCAGAGTCTTTTCCAATGAGTCAACTCTTCGCATGAGGTGGCCAAAGTACTGGAGTTTCAGCTTTAGCATCATTTCTTCCAAAGAAATCNGAGTTCACTCAGACTCACGTCCATCGAGTCCGTGATGCCATCCAGCCATCTCATCCTCGGTCGTTCCCTTCTCCTCCTGCCCCCAATCCCTCCCAGCATCAGAGTCTTTTCCAATGAGTCAACTCTTCGCATGAGGTGGCCAAAGTACTGGAGTTTCAGCTTTAGCATCATTCCTTCCAAAGAAATCCCAGGGTTGATCTCCTTCAGAATGGACTGGTTGGATCTCCTTGCAGTCCAAGGGACTCTCAAGAGTCTTCTCCAACACCACAGTTCAAAAGCATCGATTCTTTGGCGCTCAGCTTTCTTTACAGTCCAACTTTCGCATCCATACATGACCACAGGAAAAACCATAGCCTTGACTAGGCGGACCTTAGTTGGCAAAGTAATGTCTCTGCTTGTAGGAAGGCAAGAGATACCTGGAATAACAAGCAAGTTTGGCCTTGGAGTACAAAATGAACCTGGGCAAAGTCTAATGGAGTTTTGCCAAGAGAATGCACTGGTCATAGCAAACACTGTCTTCCAACAATACAACAGGTGACTCTACACATGGATGTCACCAGATGTCAGTACTGAAACCAGATGAATTATATTCTGTGTAGCTGAAGATGGAGAAGCTCTATACAGTCAGCAAAAACAAGACCTGGAGCTGACTGTGGCTCAGATAGCCAGTTCCTTATTGCAAAATTCCAACTTAAATTGAAGAAAGTAGGGAAAACCACTAGGCCATTCAGTTATGACCTAAATCAAAGCCCTTATGATTATATAGTGGAGGTGATTAATAGATTCAAGGGACTAGATCTGGTAGACCGAGTGCCTGAAGAACTACGGAAGTTCATAACATTGTATAGGGGGTGATGATGAAAGCCATCCCCAAGAAAAAGAAATGCAAGAAGAAAAGTGGTTGTCTGAGAAGGCCTTACAAATATCTGAGAAAAGAAGAGAAGTGAAAGGCAAAGGAAAGATATACCCAACTGAATGCAGACTTCCAGAGAATAGCAAGGAGTAATAGGACTGGTTTCAAATAAGAAAAGGAGTACGTCAAGGCTGTATATTGTCACCCTGCTTATTTAACTTATATGCAGAGTACATCATGAGAAACACTGGACTGGAAGATACCGGGGACAAGCCCCTGTTGGATCCAGGGTATCCGCAGCATGGACATTGTGGCGAGAGAGATAGAGAGATAAGGAAATAATTTTGCAGTTAAGAAAACAGAGGAGAGAAAGCGGCTGATATTCCTTAGTTTACACAGAAAGCCAATAAAGTCCCAAGACAAGGGACTTACACCATTTACGTAGGCCACAGGTGCCTGCTTGAATGGTGGAGGGTGCCCTGCCTTGGGCTCCCTCTCACGTGGGTCTTAGAAGCCCGGGCAGAGAAGTGAACATGGAGGACCCCTGTGCCCCAAGGGATCAGCCTGAAAAAGAGAGTAAAAGAGAAAAGAGAGTAAAGTAAAAGAGTAAAAGAGAGTAACAGAGAAAAAAGAAAGAAAGAATTGACATAGGGGAACCAGGCTTTCGTGGAACTGGTCCATCACTATTTTTCAGGGAAGCTTTTATACTTTGGTTTGTACATAGAGATAAATGTAAGAAACAGAGTCATGCAGGGTCAGCAGCTCTGACTCTTATCAAGACCAGGCTTTCTTTCTGCATACCTATCTGTATACACAGGTCTTAGGTGATTTACATAATTTTCTGGCCAGGAGGCCTATTAGCATTTTATGACCCTTTTCTGATAAGGGTCCGTCAACCAGGAAACTTATTTGCCCTAAAAGTGTTGTTCTTTCCAAAGTCTGGTGCCACTCTCAGAAAGCACTAAATAAAGTTACATTCTTACATAGCAAGGATATAATGATTTATAACAAAAAAAGAGGAGTACAATGATTTATAACAAAGAGAAAATTCATTAACTCAAAAGTCTAGTATTGCCAACATCAAAATACTATATTCCTTTTTCTACATCCCAATTACATTGATTAATATCCTCCCAGGTGCCTAAAAGCTAAAGGATATGGAGTCCTGGCGGCAATCATTAACTGAACAATGAAACCCTTCACCAATATAATTCGTAGCTCTTTAAAAGGCTCTATATCTTTAAGGTGTTTTAAGCTTCCCATGCCTCTCATGGTTGGGAGGCTGTGAACAATCACATGCGTAGTTGTAAAAGTCCAGGTAAACCTGTCAGGCAAGTTAAAGAGCCATGAGAGGGCTTTGAGCTGAGACACTCCTTTTATATGCAGGAGACTATTAACTGGAGCTCTAAGTTAACTTTTTCCAGAGAAAGGTGGTCGGGGATAGCCCCCTGTTAATGTCAGAGGAGTTGGTGAAAGTCATAAAATAGTAAGACAGAGAGATTCTGGTTTGGGGGTAGATGCTTGAGCAGGTCCAGGGGGTCCCTCGAGTCCTGACTCGCCTTTGCCTGTCAGGCCTCTTCCTCATGACCTTTGTCATGGGTGGGATCTCCCGTGCTGGCTCCCGGCAGGAAGAAACACAAGGTGGAATCAAGATTGCCAGAAGAAATATCAATAACCTCAGATATGCAGATGACACCACCCTTATGGCAGAAAGTGAAGAGGAACTAAAAAGCCTCTTGATGAAAGTGAAAGTGGAGAGTGAAAAAGTTGGCTTAAAGCTCATTATGCCAGCAAATTTGGCAAACTCAGCAGTGGCCACTGGACTGGAAAAGGTCAGTTTTCATTCCAATCCCAAAGAAAAGCAATGCCAAAGAATGTTCAAATTACTGTACAAATGCACTCATTTCACATGCCATCAAGATATTGCTCAAAATCCTTCAAGCTAGGCTTCACCAGTACGTGAACCGAGAACTTCCAGATGTACAAACTGGATTGAGAAAAGGCAGAAGAACCAGAGAACAAATTGCCAACATCTGCTGGATTATAGAAAAAGCAAGAGAATTCCCAAAAAACATCTTCTGCTTCATTGACTATGACTGTGCTAAAGCCTTTGACTGTGTGGATCACAACAAACTGTGGAACATTCTTAAAGAGATGGGGATACCAGATGACCTTACCTGTCTCCTGAGAAACCTGTATGCAGGACAAGAAGCAACAGTTAGAACTGGACATGGAACAACAGACTGGTTTAAAATTGGGAAAGGAGTGTGTCAAGGCTGTATATTGTCACTCTGCTTATATATGCAGAGTACATTGTACAAAATGCTGGGTTGGATGACTCACAGGCTGGAATCAAGATGGCTGAGAGAAATATCAACAACCTCAGATATGCAGATGATACCACTTCAATGGCAGAAAGTGAAGAGGAACTAAAGAGCCTCTTGATGAAGGTAAAAGAGGAGAGTGGAAAAGCTGGCTTAAAACTCAACATTCAATAAATGAAGATCATGGCATCCAGTCCTATCACTTCATGGCAAATAGATGGGAAAAAGTGAAAACAGTGACAGATTTTATTTTCCTGGGCCCCAAAATCACTGTGGATGCAGCCACAAAAGTAAAAAATGGCTGCTTCTTGGAGAAAAAGCTGTGACAAACCCAGATAGTATATTAAAAAGCAAAGACATCACTTTGCCAACAAAGATCCGTCTAGTTAAAGCTATGGTTTTTCTGGTAGTAATGAATGGATGTGAGAGTTGGACCATAAAGAAGGCTGAGAGCTGAAGAACTGATGCTTTCGAACTGTGGTGCTGGAGAAGACTCTTGAGAGTCCCTTGGACAGCAAGGAGATCNTCTAGTTAAAGCTATGGTTTTTCTGGTAGTAATGAATGGATGTGAGAGTTGGACCATAAAGAAGGCTGAGAGCTGAAGAACTGATGCTTTCGAACTGTGGTGCTGGAGAAGACTCTTGAGAGTCCCTTGGACAGCAAGGAGATCAAATCAGTCAATCTTAAAGGAACTCAACCATGAATATTCATTGGCAGGACTGATGCTGAAGCTCTAGTACTTTGGCCACCTGATGTGAAGAGTTGACTCACTGGAAAAGACCCTGATGCTGGGGAAAATTGAGGGCAACATAGAATGGGGTGACAGAGGATGGATGGTTGGATGGTATCACTGACTCAGTGGACATGAGTTTGAGCAAACTCAGGGAGATAATGATGGACAGAGAAGCCTGGCATGCTGCAGGTCATGGGGTCGAAAAGAGTCGGACATGTCTAGGGACTGTGCTGAAGCACATTAGTCATGTCTGACTCTTTGTGACCCTATGGACGGTAGCCCACCAGGTTTCTCTGTCTGTGGGATTCTCCAGGCAAGAATACTGTAGTGGGTTGCCATTTCCTCCTCCAGGGGGGTCTTCCTGACCCTGAACCCACATCTCCTGTGTCTCCTGCATTGACAGGTTCTTCAGCACTAGCGCTACCTGGGAAGCCAGGTGACTTAGTGAGTGAACAACAACATGTAACCCAGGCCCAAAATGACAGAGCTTAAGACAGAGCATTTACGATAAAAATAGACGGGAAGGAACACACCCTAGACTGTTTGTAATAATAAAATCGGTAGCAGAAATGAATCAAGCACTTACAATGTGCTGGAACTATCCTGAAAACTATTTATCACAGCAACTCTATGAGGAGTTAATGTTTATTTTTTCCTATTTTAAAGATGAGGAAATTGAAGTACAGAGGCTAAGGCACAGCTATAGGTGGTAACACATTAAAGAAGGAGTGTCAGAATCTTATTTATTTATTGGCAGCTTCTGGGCTTAGTTGTAGCAAGTAGGATCTTGTGTTGCGGCACAGAGGCCCTGTAATTTGTGGCACACAGGCTCTCTAATTGAGGTGCAGGGGCTCAGTTGCCCCACAGCATGTGGGATCTTAATTCACTGACCAAGGGTCAAACACATGTCCCCTGCATCAGACAGCAGAGTCTTAGCCACTGAACCACTAGGGGAAGTCCCAAGCCCAGGATGTAATTTGTTCATGGACACAGACAAATGGTAGAGATGGATTCAAACACAAGTTTGAGAATCCTGCAGTAATCCCGTCTCTGGATAGTTCCAAGGCTTGGACTGAATCCCATACCACTGAACTAATCTGCCTGGTAAGAACCACCACCACCACAAAATGCCTTTGATGCTTTCCAGATCCAAACTGGAATAATTGCGCTGGCTCTTGATAGCAGTGCCTCTGACAATGTGCTGCTGGTTAGACAGGCTGCACAGGCAGCATCAACCCTGCCCCTGAAATGCCAAAACTCCCTTCTTGGCATTGTCAGCCCAGCAACCTGAAACCCATTTCTGTTGACTTTGAGATTTAAACCTTACATAACCCTTCACTGTCTCCACTCCTTTAATAGGCCCATGATTTCATGCCACAGTGAAGTCAAACAACCGACACATCGGTTTCTGTTGCAGCAGCTGGACACAAGCCATCAAGGGGGAACCAAAGTCCTTTTGTCCAGAGCAAACAGCCAAGCGTGACACTATGATGGAAATGCGTGGTATTTCCTGGGGCTGATGGATGCGGGCAGCCGCCCCAAGTGCCCAGTCTGTATGTCATAATTTGATGAAAACCAACTGGGATGGCCAAGTTTTGGGATAAGTGCTGGAGAGTGAGTTAGCCTGGAAGTCAATTCTCTCTCATCCAGAAATTTTGGTTCTGTTCCATCAGGTACCTTAGAAACCAGACTCATTTTAGCTCCTCATTTCATGTCTATTACCTTATTTGCTACATAGGTCAAAAGTTAAGAGTGGGGGACTTCCTTGGCTGTCCAGTGGCTGGAACTCCATGCTTCCAATGCAAGGGGCATGGGTTCAGCCTTTGTTGGGGAACTAAGGTCCCGCATGTTGTGCAACTCAGCCAAAAAAATAGAAATAAACTAGCTTAAAAAAAAAAATTAAAGGACTTCCCTAGTGGTCCAGTAGTTAAGAACCCGCCTGCCAACACAGGGGACGTGGGTTTGATCCCTAGTCAGGGAAGATCCCACATACCACAGAGCAACTAAGCTCATATGCTGCAACTACTGAGCCCAGGCGCTCTGGAGCTACGCTCTGGACCAAGAGACAACGTGCCTGTGTGCTTAGTCATGCCTGACTCTTTGCAACCCTTTGGACTGTGGCCTGCCAGGCTCCTCTGTCCATGCGGTTTTCCAAGCAAGAATACTGGAGCGGGTTGCCATTTCCTTCTCCAGGGGCTCCTCCCAACCCAGGGATCAAACCTGCATCTCCTATGTCTCCTGCATTGCAGGCAGATTCTTTACCCATTGAGCCATTGCTGCTGCTGCTGCTAAGTCACTCCAGTTGTGTCCAACTCTGTGCGACACCATAGACAACAGCCTACCAGGCTCCCCCGTCCCTGGGATTCTCCAGGCAAGAACACTGGAGTGGGTGAGCCATTAGGAAGCCCCTGGATCAANATTGCAGGCAGATTCTTTACCCATTGAGCCATTGCTGCTGCTGCTGCTAAGTCACTCCAGTTGTGTCCAACTCTGTGCGACACCATAGACAACAGCCTACCAGGCTCCCCCGTCCCTGGGATTCTCCAGGCAAGAACACTGGAGTGGGTGAGCCATTAGGAAGCCCCTGGATCAAGAGAAGTCACTGCAATGAGAAGACCACACACCACAAGGAAGAGAAGCCCCTGCTCACCACAACTAGAGAAAGCCAGTGCACACAGTGGAGACCCAGCACAGCCAGTCAGTCAACCAATAAAACAGGACAAATTTCATAAGTATAATATTTTTTTTAAAAAAGTTAAGAGGGGAAACTAACTTGCAGATCCTGAAATAACTACCCATACAGAAAAAAAATGATGTCTGTCCTGGTACCAGACCTTTCTGGGAGGCATCTTCCCTACCCCTTCTTGAGATTACAGATAAGTGCCATTTTCAGGCAGGGGGTCTGTGAGAAGTTCTCTGGCTTTAGGCTGAGTAGGAACAGCTGCTGTTTTGAACCTTGGGACTCTAACTCACGGTTACATTCAGCACCTCCCCTGCCCCAGCCCTGAGGGGTTGCCAGAGTCATCAGATACTCCAGACACCTTGCTTCATTTCTGAACACTGTCCAGATGCTCCCCTTCAGAAGAGTTCACAAAGAGATGGGGCTTCCCACTGCCCTCCCTCTAATGAACATCCTGAGTTTCTGCCTTCACAGGAGTTCCATTTTATTGATTTATTTATAGTTATTTATGGGGTCATAAATGGTGGTCAGGGAAAAGATGGAGGATCAACAGATTGAGACCAAGATATCTGTAAAAGCAGTAAAGCTTTTGCTTAACCCCAAGCCAACGCCTCTCAAGAGATGAAGCCATCTCTCATTTAGGGCTCTTGGTGAAAGTGTTGAAACAATGATTTTAGCCATGCAGCAGTGCTTAAATTCTGACCTGGCCTCTTGCCTAGGTGCAAGGTTTCGTCAGCCAAGATTAGAGAACAGCCACACCTTACCCTAATGATTTTTGCCCAAAGTCTGTCCCAACCAATGAAGATTTCAAACCAGAATAATCATTAACATCACCACAGACTTACATAGATTGATTGTAACCTGACTTTCTGCCAGGTACTAAATAAACCTTCCAGCTTCAAACTTGGTGGCCCTTTCTCTGGTTTCAAAAGTTGTTCAAGCAGTTGCTCAAGCTTATTGCGCATGGGAGCTGAACCTCACTAGGACAACGGTCAGGGGACTGTCAGACACAGGTGGAGTCCTGGACCTAAGACAGGAGTCAGGAGCTATGAAACCATGGAGGCAAACCAGGGGAGGGTCTCCTATTCCTCCGTCAAGAGATCAGAGGGGGCTTCTGCCTATGGCCAAAACCTAGTCACAGAAACTGGGTGTGAGATGTACTCAGTCAGCAACCAGAGGAAATAGCAGAGTGCCATACTCCTGCAAAGAAATAGCACACAACCTTTCAGTAGAAGTAGAAAAGACAAGACCCTTCATGGGCAAATAATATGGGATGTAGAAAGAGAAGACATTTCAGAGCCTGGGTTCCCCACTGGGTGACCTGAGGGAAGTCACATAATCTCTCTGGGACACAGTTTTCTCATCTGTAAAACAGGTTTGATGATAGTATCCGCCTTACAAAGTGCTTACGAGGATCAAATGAAGCAAGTGTGTTGCATGGAGAGTGGCAAGTAGGGCGCATTCAAACACTTAGACGTTGATGAGTGAGGCTCTCAGAGTGCCCTGCTCTTTGGAGTGCCTTCCTCAAAGTATTTGAAATGCCTCTCCAGTGAAGACTGACATACTGTCCAGCCTAGACCTGGTCCCACAGGTCCCAAAATGATCTGGGACTAATGTGAACTTCAGGATACAGAATGTGAGATGGAAGCTAGTGTTTGAACGCACACCCTCAGTTTGGAACACTACAGATCCAGGAGGTAGACGTGCAAGAGACAGAATCAGGAAAGAGGTTTGGTGGACTCTTTTCACTCCCTGATCTTCACTTGAGATTCAGGGTGTGGTCGTCCCGTCTCCTTTCTTTAAAATGATGATTGGCGGCTGTCTGTCCACAGCCTGAATTCACCTCCCCACCACAACTTCCTGCCCACTCAATTTCTTCCACAGGAACATTTCTTTCATGGCATCAGGATGTCTGTAATTTAGGCCTCTGATTTCTCTCTATCCATCAGCTTCCACCTGCCCTCACCTGTCTCCAAATCTAGTTTAGAATCTGTGGTTCATAATTTTAGTCACTTTCTCAAGGCAGTTCTAGATTCTTATTCCTCAGGGCTTTTATTTTATTTTATTTACAATTCATCTGATAAAACTCCAGCCCCTGGTAAAACCAACACCCAGGTTTTTCTCCATGGCCGTATCCTGAGATGATCCCCACCAGAGAAGAAAAGCGCAAGGCAGAGCAGATCGCTGTGGAAGAGATTCCCAACTCCGTGCTCTAAAATGTAAGAGAACTGATATCTGGTTGGAAACACTGCTGCCAGGCATAAAGTATTGTATTTCCCAGCTGTCCTTGTACGCAGGTGTGGCCAAGTGTCTATGTTACAGAAAACAAGGGAAAATGTTGTGCGACTGCAAGTGTAAGAGAGCTGATTCAGTGGAAGAGCCGCCCCTTACCATCCAGTGTGGCCCCTGAGGACGTCTTGAACCATAAGGTAACTTTGAGGATGGAAGCCAAGAGCCAAGATGCTGAAGCAAAAAGTAGTCATTCTGATCCCTGATGAAGTCATGTACCAGCCCTCGTCTTACCTCCATAATCTCTCTGTGTGAAAGAAAATAAACTTTGATATTTTTTTAAAGATGGCATTATTTTGCTGTTTTTCTTGTCATATACAGCTGAAGTCAAGCTTAATTAATATAACTACCAACCTCAGAAGGGCTTGAAATACTGCCTAACAAGCGTATCATTTCTTTCCTAGTCCATTCATTTTTGAAATCTCTGTGTCTGTATCAAACTATCCCTACTCCTCCCCAGTATATGACTTTCCACTTCCCACCACAGAGTCAACAGATGACTGGGCTTTCTGATTCACTGGCAAAACTGAAGTCATCAAATCCCAAATCCCTCAGATTCCTGCCACAAACACCTGCTAGCTTTCACTCCCTTACTACAGTTCCTCTTGTTACCATGGAGATCATTTCCCTCCTCCATCTGAGGCAAATCTCTCCACCAGACATCTGGGTCCCCTTCCTCATATGTTTTAAGAAGCTTTATCCTCTCAGTGTTAGACTTGGGCCATAAAGAAGGCTGAGTGCCAAATAATTGATGTTTTCGAACTGTGGTGTTGAAGACTCTTGAGAGTCCCTTGGACAGCGAGGAAATCAAACCAGTCAATCCTAAAGGAAATCAACCCTGTATATTCATTGGAAGGACTGATGCTGAAGCTAAAGCTCCANGAAGGCTGAGTGCCAAATAATTGATGTTTTCGAACTGTGGTGTTGAAGACTCTTGAGAGTCCCTTGGACAGCGAGGAAATCAAACCAGTCAATCCTAAAGGAAATCAACCCTGTATATTCATTGGAAGGACTGATGCTGAAGCTAAAGCTCCAATACTTTGGCCACGTGATGAGAAGAGCTGACTCACTGGAAAAGACCCTGATGCTGGGAAAGACGGAGCGCAGGAGGAGAAGCAGGTGACAGAGGATGAGATGGTTGGATGGCATCACTGACTCAATGGACGTGAGTTTGAGCAATCTTAGGGAGATAGTGAAGGACAGGAAAGCCTGGTGTGCTGTAGTCCATGGGATCACAGACAGTCAGACATGACTGAGTGACTGAAGAAAAACAGCAATCCTCTCAAATACTCCAGAGGCCATAAAACAATGTTGTGGCCCACAGACATATCTTATGCCTAACCTATATAGGGTTTTTCCTTTTATTTTTATCTTACTTAAAATAAGGGAAAATGGAGGGTAAAACCTTTCCTTTTTAGTCTATAATTCCACAAGTTTCGATCAAGACATACATTTGTGTGTATACTGCCAGCACCATCAAGAACAGTTCCATCAACCCCTAGGCCACCCCTGTGCCTCAGGCCAGTATTTAGAAGGAGCCTGTGCTCTCCAGAGTCTTGCAGTTTCTGCCACTCTCCATTTCTTACATCCCACTGTATCATTCATTTAGGTCACCTACTGGCCCCTTAGACATTTGAGTTTGAGGCTCCTGGATTATTCCTTCTCTTTCCCCTATCATGTAGCCAATGCCTTCCTACTCATTCTTTCCCATTAGCACCTAGTCATGCTCAATCCTCCAACTTTAGGGGAAATCCCTCCTTTGACCTCTCCAGATACTATTCTTCCTCACAACCAAACTTCTTAAAAGAGCTGTTATTTGGGGACACTTTTGGTCAAATTGCCCTTTATATACCTGATATTCTCCTGAAAATCATCTTAACTTAGTGAGAAGTTTTCTCTACTTCATTGGAAAAAAAAACAAAAAACAAAAGCAAGTTAAACTAAAATGTGCCACATCTATTCAGGTGACAGATTCCTCACATTGCCACAAGCGGAATATGTAACATCGCTCCAAAATTCTGGTAAGAAATTTCTATCCAAATCATGCCAACTCGCTCTTTCATGTTAAAATTACAAATAATGCAAGTCTTGCCTATGACAGGTCTCAAACGAGGGAATTAGATGGTATTAGATCCAGTGTCGGAGAAGGCAATGGCACCCCACTCCAGTACTCTTGCTTGGAAAATCCCATGGACAGAGGAGTCTGGTGGTCTGCAGTCCATGGGGTCGCTGAGGGTCAGACACGACTGAGCGACTTCACTTCCACTTTTCACTTTCATGCATTGGAGAAGGAAATGGCAACCCACTCCAGTGTTCTTGCCTGGAGAATCCCAGGGACGGAGGAGCCTGGTGGGCTGCCGTCTGTGGGGTCGCACAGAGTTGGACACAACTGAAGTGACTTAGCAGCAGCAGATCCAATGTTATATCTATAAATAACTTCTGTCTCCACTTTCTCTTTGAAGGAATCACCTAGTGTGAGAAATCCTGTGTATTTCTTTTCCCATGAAGTATGGGGTCCGCTTGAACATTTGGAAAAGGGAGAAAAAACATGAATTCTCATCCACAGAGGACTGAAACGAAGGTGGGTCACATTTAAATATTACTGAATATGGGTTTGAATAGAAAATAAAGGGACAGTGGAAAAAATCTCCTTCAACTGGCTTCTACCTATCCACACACTGAAATTCCTCCTTCACTGATGATTTTTAAAAGAACAAAAGTAAAGCCTGGCAAAAGGAAAGAAAGTCCATTCCAACTTTGCCCACATTCACTTTCTCCATTTCCTCCCCTCTTACACAGTCCTCAACTCTCTCCAACATCTTTTCCTCACCCCCATCACGCTATGAACATCTCTCACTAGGGTATAATAGTCTTTATGTCACAAGCCGATGGATAGTTTTCAGGCTTTGTGTTACTTGGTGACTTGTCAGCACCTCATACCATTAAGCACTCTCTGCTTCTTGAAACACTCTTTCTTTGGCTTCTTGGGACAACCACCTCTTGCTTTTCCTGTCCTCACCCTCCACCCTTCACTAGACTCACTAGGTCCTCTTGAAACATGCGTGCACACATGTTCAGTTATTGAGTCGTGTCTGACTCTTTGTGACCTTATGGAGTGCAGTCCGCCAGGCTCCTCTGTCCATGGGATTTTCCACACAAGAGCGCTTGAGTGAGTTGCCATGTCCCTCCTCCGGGGGATCTTCCTGACCCAGGGATCAAACCAGCTTCTCCTCCGACTCTTGCCTTGGCAGGCAGATTCTTTTACCACTGAGCCACCTGGGAAACCCTTGGAAACATTTGATGTTATTCAGCCACTGAGTCATGTCCAAATTTTGCCACCCATGGACTGTGGCATGCCAGGCTTCCCTGTCCTTCACTATCTCCTGGAGTTTGCTCAAACTCATGTCCATTGAGTAAATGATGCCATTTGACCATCCTCTGTTACCCTCTTCTCTAGCCTTCAATCTTTCCCAGCATCAGGGTCTTTTCCAGTGAGTCAGCTCTTCACATCAGGTGGCCAAATTACTGGAGCTTCGGCATCAGTCCTTCCAATGAATATTCAGGGTTGAGTTCCTTTAGGATTGATTGGTTTGATCTCCTTGCTGTCCAAGGGATTCTCAAGGGTCTTCTCCAGCACCATAGTTTGAAAGCATCAATTTTTCGACTCTCAGCCTTCTTTGTGGTCCAGCTCTCACATCCATACATGACTACTGGAAAAACCATAGCTTTGACTAGAAGGGCTTTTGCTGGCAAAGTGATGTCTCTGCTTTTTAATACATTGTCTAGGTTTGTCATAGCTTTTCTTCCAAGGAGCAAACATCTTTTAATTTCGTGGCTACAGTCTCTGTCCACAGTGATTTTGGAGCCCAAGAAAATAAAATCTGTCACTGTTTCCACTTTTTCCCTATCTATTTGCCATGAAGTAATGGAACTGGATGCCATGATCTTCATTTTTTGAATGTTGAGTTTTAAGCCAGCTTTTTCACTCTCCTCTTTCACCTTCATCAAGAGGCTCTTTAGTTCCTCTTCCCTTTCTGCCACTGAAGTGGTATCATCTGCATATCTGAGGTTGTTGATATTTCTCCCAGCCATCGTGATTCCAGCTTGTGAGTCATCCACCCCAGCATTTCACATGATGTACTCTGGATATAAGTTAAATAAGCAGGGTGACAATATGCAGCCCTGATGTACTGCTTTCCCAATTTTGAACCAGTCCATTGTTCCATGTCCAGTTCTAACTGTTGCTTCTTGCTCTGCATACAGGTTTCTCAGAAGACAGATAAAGTGGTCTGGTATTCCCATCTCTTTAAGAATTTTCCACTGTTTGTTGTGATCATCATAGTCAAAGTCTTTAGCATAGTCAATGAAGCAGAAGTAGAAGTCTTTTCAGAATTCCCTTGCTTTTTTCTATAATTTAGCGGACGTTGGCAATTTGATCTCTGGTTCCTCTGCCTTTTCTAAATCTAGTTTGTACATCTGGAAGTTCTTGGCTCATGTACTGCTGAAGCCTAGTTTGAAAGATTTTGAGCATAATCTTTCTAGCATGTACAATGAGTGCAATTGTACAGTAATTTGAACATTCTTTGGCATTGTTCTTCTTTGGGATTGGAATGAAAACTGACTTTTTCCAATTTGATGGTCACTGCTGAGTTTTTCAAATTTGCTGGCATTTTGAGTGCAGCACTTTAACAGCATCGTTTTTTAGGATTTGGAATAGCTCAGCCAGAATTCTATCATCTCTACTAGCTTTGTTTGTAGTAATGCTTCCTAAGGCCCAATTGATTTCAGACTCCAGGATGTTTGGCTCTAGGTGAGTGATCACACCTTTGTGATTATCTGCGTCATGAAGATCTTTTTTGTATAGTTCTGTGTGTTCTTGCCACCTCTTCTTAATCTTTTCTGCTTTTTGTTAGGTCCCTGCCTTTTCTGTCCTTTATTGTGCCCATCTTTGCATGAAATGTTTGAAACATTACAGGCACTCAATAAATCTTTGTGGTATGAGTAAGTGAAATGCATGCAAATTACATGAACATTTATCAAAGAAGTCATCCAGGAGAAAAGGATGTTTAAGCTGGAGTTCTGAGAAAAAGGAGAAGTTAGGTAGAACAGAAGAGGGGAGAACAGTCCAGGCAAATGCATGTGAGAAGGCTTTGAGCAGATGTGCCCAAGGAACCAGGGGAGCTCGAGGAAATCCCAAACTCCTACCCTTAGTTTACAGTGAGATCTGGCCCCTCCTTTTTCTCTGACCCCAGCCAGTCATTCCCCACACCTTTCTTACTGCTGTCACACTGGCTGCCCTTTTCCTCCAACAGTTCATCACCTCTTCCACCCCCATACCCCCTGCACCCATGCTTCCAGCCCTAGGGCCTTTGCACTTTCTGTTTCCTGCCCCTATTTTCAAACAACTAGGTTTGCTTCATCACTTAGCTTCAGATCAGTATCTAAAGTAGCATCTTACCTCCAAATATTCTCTCTTTCATCCCCCTGTTTATTGTTTTTCTTCAGTTATCCCCATCTGAGTATATTTTGTCTATTTATCCATTCACTTCATTGTTCATTGACTCTAAATTTAAATGTTTAAAGTCTAAGTTCCATGAGGGCAATGACATCATCAGTCTTGTTCTCTGTTGTATCCCCAGCACCTGGCACATAGATGCTTGGCAAAGATTTGTCACAAGAACAATAGCTATGGCAGAGAATGAGAGAGGAGAAGGAAAACAGAAGTTGCAACAGGCAGGGCCTTGGAGACTGCTTTATATCTTTTGAATCTTACTCTAAGGGGAACAGGAAGATAGGGAAGAGTTTAAGCAGGGAATTGATCTGACAATGTTTGCTTTGGGGTGGGAATGGAAAGAAGTGGAGGAAATTAGATGATGTGCAGCCTGAAGATGTAACAAAATATGATTGTGGCATAATTGATGGGATTAACATATAATAAAAGAATAAAAATATTTTTGGCTGAAAAAACTGATGGGTCTGCTAGGCATAATTTCCAAACCAGTTCTAGCTGTTTAGACAAAATTCCTCCATCATTTTTGAAGGGCAAGAGAAGATCCTAGAAAAAAAGGTACCCGGGGACCAACCATGACTAACTCCCCTTGGATGTTTAGCTGTTATTAAAACAAGTTTGATGGCCGGGGGTGGTCCAGACTGAGATCAGATAGGCAAGTGAGGACAAGACAGGTGCAGCTCATTACCAGGAAGGGGCTGTCTGGCTAGAAATCCAGACTCAGCAGCAGGGGTTCAGGAAGTGATCCCAGGTAGGTGTGGCTGATTTCACTAAGCCCTCCTGCCCCACCCTCCCTGCCTTATAACTGAAGGCCTTTGCCATCCTCCAGGTTTATGGAGTTGGTCAAGAACCTCTAGCCTGGCAGAGCCAGCTAATTATCCTTGAAAAGAGTGAGGCTGAGTTCCTAGTCTTCAAGCAGGCACCAGCTGTCAGGAGAGCAGGAGGATTTCTGGAAAACAGTAAGCAACCCTGGGGATGCTCTAGGACTTAAGGGGAGGGGATCCCAGGAATTTCTCGACTTCCTGCTGATTTCATAGGGAAAGGACTGGTGTTTGTTTTAATTCAGATAGCATAGAAAATGCTATTTTGTAGAGGGCTTAGTCGAATCAGGTAGGGTCATCCGGATGACACACAGAAAGACAAAAAAGTCTAGAGGGGAGACGAATTTAGTGTCATCAGTGCTGTGAAGAAGAACCCAAAAGTTCCAAGAGAGTAAATGTGGGGCCGCAGCTAGATAGAAAAAGCTTCTGTGGGGACTGACAATTTTGCTGAGAGCTAGAGAGTGGGTAGAAAGCATGACTAGAGAAGGGTATGGCTTGGAGAAAGACTTTCATTTGGGAATTGGGCAAACCATCAAAAAAAAAATCAGAAATCAGAGGTAGAACTGAGGGTGATACAGATGGAGATGTGGTCAGAGTGAAAGTGGCGGCAGAATGTGGGGAGCAATGCAAACCAGTGACAAGCCAGGCAAGGGTACGGTCCAGTCAGCTCACTCATCCATGGTGTCCTCAGTTCCCCTGAGGATAATCTAGCCAGGAGTACTGACAAGACTGAGATTGAGAGGCTGGCCTTGGCTATAACAGTTTCTCTGTGGCCAAGAATGTCTCCTTGAGCATCTTAACAACAGATCTTGACACACGGTCTTTCACGCAACATGAGTCGCACAATTGGAAGGATCATGAATATTACTGTTATCAGTGAAACTGGCTAATGTTTGGAGAGCACTTTAACACTTCCACAAACACTATTCACTTTGATTCTCAAAAGAACTCCATGAACTGAGCACTACTCTCAGCCCCATTTTACACAGGGCTGAAGCTCTCATCAGTACTTCCTTGATCAAGGTTCAATAAGGCCAAACAATCTCAGAAGCGCTAGAGCAGTATCCTAAACCAGGTTCCCTGATTCAGACACCTCTGTTCTCTCCATTTGGTCACAAGACCTTCAGATAGAAGGTTCCAAACAACTAACGAAATTTTGTAATATTTACAAAGATGAGTAAGAAATTATATGAATTTCTGGGGGATGGGTGGGGCTAACGAGTTCAATTTTGAAGATACTGAATCTGAAGTGACTGCAGGATCTTCAAGTGGAGAACCCAGTAAACACACATTAAGGGTGTGGAGCCACGAGAGGATTATAATGTGTCTGTATTTATTTTAGAGTTAAAGATCTCAGAGCTTGCTGTCTTGTAGGACAAATCGAGTGGATTAACCCTAATAGAGGTTAGTCTTTTATCAACACAGAAATGATTCTGTTTCAAGGGCTTTTTTCCCCTTGAAACTAAATGTAAAACTTGACTGTGTTGGGCATTAGTCTTTAACGGGGGAAAAAAAAATCTATAAACAGGATATAATACGGTCAAAGAACATGATTTGCAAAACCATCATGAATACTTTTTAATTGAAGTATAGTTGATTTACAGTGTTGTGCCAATCTCTGCTGTACAGTAAAGTGACTCAGATGTACACCTATATACATTCTTTTTAATACTCTTTTCCATTATGGCTTATCACAGGAGCCTGCACATAGTTCCCTGTGCTACATTAGGCCCCTACAGAGGACCTCATTGTTTACCCATTCTCTGTATAATAGTTTGCACTTGCCAACTCCAGATTCCTGCTCCATCCCTCTCCTTCCTCCCTCCTCCTTGGCAACCACAAGTCTGTCCTCTGAGTCTGTTTCTGTTTTGTAAATAAGTTCATTTGTGCCATGTTTTAGATTCCACATCTAAGTGATATCATGTGATATTGTCTTTCTCCTTCTGACTTACTTCACCTAGTATGACAATCTCTAGTTGCATCCATGTTTCTACAGATGGCATTAGTTTGTTCCTTTTTATGACTGAGTGGTATTGCATTGTATATATGTACCACATCTTTCTCCATTCATCTATCGATGGACATTGAGGTTGCTTCCATGTTCCAGCTATTGTGAACAGTGCTGCTATGAACACAGGGGTGCATGTATCTTTTTGAATTAATTTTGTCCAGATATATTCACAGGAGTGGTATTGCTGGGCCATAAAAACTGTAATGAACATTGATCACAACGTAATCAATTGATTATAACCTAATTAAAAATTAGTTGCCCAATATAGTTACCTAGCTACATTCCAGGCAGGGTGACAAACACATGTAAGAGGCTGGTGTGGGAACTACATTTAATATCCTGGGATAAAGCATAATGGAAAAGAATAGAAAAAAGAATGTATAATGTATGTATGTATAGCAGAGTCACTTTGCTGTATAGCAGAAATTAACACAACACTGTAAATCAATGATACCTCAATTAAAAAAAAGAATGAAGAAGCTGACAGGTTTATGGAGTTGGTCAAGAACCAAGGTTTAGTGTAATAAATAAAGCTGGGAGTAGTCAAGAGCTCAATTTGATGGGGGATGTTAAAGTTTTAAAACTAATCACCAGCACCTATAAAACTCTTAATTTCTAAAGCAGTGAAGGAAAAACAGCATTTTTTTTACAATTTTGAAACTCCAAGCCTCTGACCCTTGCTTTTATTCTCTTTGGTAGAGGCAGACAATTCCCATGCCAGTTTCAGAAGAAGCCCTAGCTTTCCCCATTTTCCTCGTTTGTTCAAGCTGTGCCTTTGGCCTGGAAATTCTTTTTCCTACCATCTCTCTCTCTCTGTCTCTCTGTTTTTCTCAAATCCTCTTCATCCTTCATGACCAGTGGCTGCTCACATATCACAAAGCCTTTCCTGAGCTCCTCCCTAAAAGACCCCCATGGTTCTGACTCTGCTACTCAGGGCAGGGTCCTTTGCAGAGAATATTTGTGTGTGTTTTATCTCCACCAATATATTAAACAAGAGGTTAAAGATCAGCTTTTACTACCTTTGTGTGCCTCAAAACTACTAACGTGATGCCATCGACATCACAGTCATCAATTCTTATAAAAATGAAGGAAGGAGGGAAGGAAAATAGTACTGGAAATTGAGACACTCAGTCTTAATGGGGCCAACAGGATTGACAAAATGGAATTTGTTTGATTAACCTGGGTAAAAATATTATAGTTATTTTAGGAGAACCTCTTTTCCCATATAAGCCCCCAAATAAGAATTGAAGGGTTTGAATAAATAATAAATAAATTTTAAAAGTATAAAAGCTTATTTTACAAGGCAAAAGTCATTATATTGTTTAAGGTCATATTTTCAAGTAGAATGGGAAATTGTCTTATATGGAAATTATCACTTTAAACAAGTTCTATCTTAAAATACAGGATGGCTGCAACTATGGGAAAAAACCAAACCACTTCAGCATAGACAAAATAACGAGAAGGAAATTTACCAAAATGTATACCGCCCCCCAACACGAGTGAGTTCAGTGTATCCAACTAGGACTATTTCCTTAAATACACTCAACACATTTTAAAAAGGCAAAGGATATGACAGAAAGCTTTCGTTACAATAACCACAGAAATTTGTGATGAATCACACAGATTAACCCAGGCAATTAGGTGCCTCTTACATACCTTGGACAATGATTAGTAAATATGTAAATATCTTTCTGTTTTCTCTGCAGCACTATTATTTTATCAAACGAAATACTTCCTCCATGATTGTTGACTGGATGCTTCTGCTTCTCTCTTTAAACTGTCAGTCTGGTTGAATACTCAGGCCCAGATCTCCAGCCATGGTCCTCCTCCTACTTTTCTCACTTTTTCTTAAAAAAAAAAAAAACAACTTTTTTTTTTCCCTGGGATGTCCCTGGTGGTCCAATGGTTAAGATTCTGGGTTTGCACTTCAGCGGACATGGGTTTAATCCCTGGCCAGGAAACTAAGGTCCCACATACTGAGAGGTGCAGCCAAAAAAAAAAAAAATTTTTTTTTCTCCCTTATTAAAACATCTTACCCTTGCACTGTGTGTGTGCATTAGTCACTCATTTGAGTCTGACTTTTTACGACCCCATGGGCTGTAGCCCACCAGGCTCCTATGTCCACGGAATTCTCCAGGCAAGAATACTGGAATGGGTAGCCATTCCCTTCTCCAGGGGATCTTTTCAAACCAGGGATCAAACCCGGGTCTCCNTCTGACTTTTTACGACCCCATGGGCTGTAGCCCACCAGGCTCCCATGTCCATGGAATTCTCCAGGCAAGCATACTGGAATGGGTAGCCATTCCCTTCTCCAGGGGATCTTTTCAAACCAGGGATCAAACCCGGGTCTCCTGCACTGCAGGCAGATTCTTTACCATTTGAGCCACCAGGGAAGCTCTACCCTCGCACTGTGGATTTGTTTAAGAAAAGTATAAATCAAGAAATCACATTCACAATATGCTCTCACAAAAGAGCAGTTTATGGTATTTACTTCTGTCTTTTAAAAATGGGTCCACCTGCACAAATAACAGTTTTTACAACATTGGAATAAGCTGCATTGTTTCTATCCTGCTTTTTCCTTCCAGTTAACCTTATATTATTGGCATTCCCCCTTATCCTTGGAAAGTTTGTCAGCTTCACCCTTAACCAATAGCACAATAATTCATCATTTTAATATACTCATTAAAGATACAAGACGCAAAGCTCTCTGGTCCTATGGCTATTTGTCAATAACCTTCCAGAGGGTAGCTCCTTCCTTCCTCAGCCCTCTCCTTGACTTAGAGTGAATTGGGTCCCAAGCCCTGAAGTGACAAAGGCAGAAAATGACAGATCCAAATCACGCCTTGCTTTCCATGTGGAGTCTTCTCAGCTTAAGAAGGAGACTTTAAAAAGGAGACCTCAGAAACAAATCCCTCAGCAATTTTACAAAAGGCTTTCGACAGAAGCTCATTTCCTTAAGCTAAGATGCACCCGGAACAACGGGAAACTTGAGAACAGGAGGACTAGGAGGAGGAGGAGGAAATTGTAGCTCCACCCGCCTCAGGATGGAGGGAAAGGTTCTAGCGAGATGACTAAATGCTTTGAGAGGCAATTTGGTCTAGAGTCTTAATGCTGATTAGTTGAAGGGCCTTGGCTGACAGAAGGAGGGAGATGGATAAGGGTGAGTACTGGGAATCTAACTTTTCTGAGGTGCTAAGTCAAGGGAAGGGAGACATTTGGAGAGGGGAGGAGGAGAACAGCAGAGACAGGAGACCCTGAATTGATGCTGTTAATTTGTTGTGCGATATGCCCCCTTCCTGCTATTTCCTCACCTTGGATCAGACCTTGGCACAATCATATAGTCGTTCCTTTCCTTCTGAATGGATTCAGCTTAACCTTGAAGCTATGGGCAATTTTTTCTTTAACATCCTGGGACTGGAATGACTTTGGAAGGTCTGAGGAGGCCCACAGGGTGCCTTTGGCACTTGGGAGGTCATTTCCATGGCTGACTCTGGAGCTGAGGGAGGGCCACCTCCAGGATCCTAGACCTCTCCTGGTCCAGCTGCTCCTTAGAGAGCTGTCCTGGCCCCTGAGCTCAGGCCCCCTCAGAGCTGCAGCCACTCTACTGCTGGGACTGAGAAGAACAGGGCCTGGCAGGCCGGGTCAGCCTGATAGACAGACACACCAGGCCTGCCAGGCGAGGGGACTAAGATGGAGTGTACATTTCTTAAAGCTGTGTCCTAAATCCTATATTATATAATTATTAGGAATTAGAGATGCACACGGTATTTTTATACAAGCCAGAGTTTAGTAGAGCCTTCTTCAGAGACTTGTTCTTATGCTAGATTCCAGGCTACTTTTGTGCTAAATTCTAGGGTATTTCTCCCCTCGGCTATCCCCAATTACTGTAAGCCTAAAATGTTATATTATCTTTTAAAATATTATGCTTTAACTAAACAAATAATACACAAAAAAACATATGCCTGCTATAAAAGGTTAAAAAGTTCATATTTGTGGATAAAAATCCCCAAGTCCCCTTTTATGTACAATGTATTCCTAGTCCTCCTCCTTCCTCATTGGAAAGAACTGTCAACAATTTGGTTAACTGCTTTTAAACAACACTAGGTTATATAAAATTGTTTTATACCAAAAGATTATATAATATATATTATTTGAGGACATGCTTTTTAAAAAACTTAATCATATATCTCGGAAATCTTTGCAGGCTGGTACATGTTGGTTTATCAATTCGTCTAAATAATTATAGTTTTCCATTCTGGGCATATAAACACAATTTCTTTAATAAATTTATTTATTTGTACTATGCCTTATTCCTGGACATTTAGATTGTTTCCAATATTTTTCTCTTATAAACAATGCTGCAATACATGCCCCTGTCAATATAACTTTGCATATGTATATAAATACTTATGTGAAATATTTCTAAGAGAAGAACTATTGGACCAAACACAATATCCACTTTAAGATTTGATGGATATTTGTAGAGGAGGGAAAACTTAACATTTTTCCCTCTCCCAGTTAGGCTTGTTGGCTGGGAACCTATAAATTAGATCAGCAAATGACAGATTAACAGAAAAAAAGAAGTTTATTAACATGTGAACTGCACATGTGCAAAGAAGCACGCTGTGATGAATAACTCAAAGGGGTGGTGAGAACTTAGACTTATACATCATGTTAACATGAGAACATGCATTTTTACAGAAAGGACAAAAGAAAAGGACTTTGAGTTTCTAGGGCAGTAGATTGTTGGGAGATAAATTATGGCAGGGAATTAATGGAAGGTAAGAGTTAGTTAATACAGTGTTATATAGATCCCTCTGGGGCGATCTCTGGGTTGATGAGGGTCTAGAACTGTCTCTGGTGATTAACTTCTGTCCTTCCTAGTAGAGAGGGCAGGGGGTGTATGCGTGCTCAGTCAGTTGCTTCTGACTCTTTTTGACTCCACGGACTATAGCCCACCAGGTTCCCCTGTCCCTGGAATTTTCCAGGCAAGAATACCAGAGTGGATTGCCATTTCCTGCTCCACGGGATCTTTCCAACCCAGGGACTGAACCCGCGTCTCTTGCATCTCCTGCACTGGCAGGCAAATTCTTTACCACTGAGCCACCAGGGAAGCCTGAGGTGGGTGGGGGGGACACCTTCACAAATTAAGTCCTGCTTTTAGGCAAATAGGGGAGGTCAAAGAGCTTTTCTTTTATCTGCTGCTTCTCAATTGCCTTCAGCTCAAAATAATCTTTATCCTGAAGTGGTGTATTTGGGGGTGGCATAATCTGCTACCCTTCAGTATCAACAACTTTCTCTAAAAAGTCTGTTTGAATTTATACTCACACCACATATGAAATATAGGAGACAGTCCATTTCCATATACCCTCACAAAATAGATTGTTTGCCTTCAGCTCAAAATAATCTTTATCCTGAAGTGGTGTATTTGGGGGTGGCATAATCTGCTACCCTTCAGTATCAACAACTTTCTCTAAAAAGTCTGTTTGAATTTATACTCACACCACATATGAAATATAGGAGACAGTCCATTTCCATATACCCTCACAAAATAGATTGTTGTTCTTTTAAGCATTTCTGAATGGATCAAAGATGGAATCTCATTATTGTTTTCATTTGCATTTCTCTGATTATAGCAAGACTTCTTAATATTTATGGTGACTTTTATATATAATGGATATTCATCCTTTATTACGTTTGCTGTAAAAGACCTAATAATTTAACTTATACAGCCAGTCAAGTAACACTTTTGTCCTGCCACCAGCTATTTGGAAATTGCTGAGTACTGAGTAGAAACAATCAAACAATATAATCATGTAGACACCATTAAATGAAAATAATGTTTCAAAGAAACAATATAGTAGTACTTGATTAACTGACAGATAAGTGGTTCAAAGCCTAAGAAATTGAAGAGGAGGGCAAAAGGCCAGGTGGGTGCCAGAGCTTGTTCTTCCCTGATTTGCTGGCATTGTAGGATGAGGAGGTTAAGAGGGACTGTGGTTTCCATTGTGTTCTTCAGACCCATAGGGCTCTACAGAGCAGTCAAGGGAACCCCCACCCCAGTTCTCCCACCAGAGTTGCTCCTCTCAGGTCTGTTTGTTATGTTTTTATTTGAATAAAGCACAATAGTCATTTACTTGGAAAGTAAAAAAAAAGTTAAAACTTCCAAACCAACTTAAAAACTAGGTTCTACAATCAAACTGTCTAGGTTTAAATGACAATTTTGCCACTTACTAGGTAGGTGATCCCGGGCAAGTTACTTAACCTCCCGAATCCTCTGTCTGCTCATCTGTAATATGGAATTTGTAATATCTTGTTGGGTAGTTGTAGGGATAGAGGGAGATAATGCATAACACACATAAAGCCTGGCGCTTAATAACACTCAGTAAATGTTAGTGAGATATGAAACTTGTTACAGATGCTCCCCATCCTAAAATAACAGGGAAGGATTCAGATGCAGAGTTTGCTTGAAGAATGGGTACAATGCGGACATACACAGGTTGGGAAGAGGCAGGGCCATCCAGAGGTAAAGCTGGCCACAGTCTATTGAGAGGCCACAATACACACAAGGGAAATACAGTTGATTTTGGGGCTGTTGGGAGGTAAGGCTGGATACATGTGTTAGGACCCCGTCGTGGAGGACTTTGACTGCTTGGCTAAGGAATTTGAACTTGCATCTTTAGGTAGTGAGACATTTTCATCCTTATACAGAAACGCTCAGTAGTAATCTCATCACATAGGAATCTCTCACACAGAAGTGCCCTTTCATATTTCTTAAAAGGGAAGAGATGAAAAAGTATGAAGTGTTAATCAAAGTCCCAAACTGACAATAACAATGAGAAGTGGAAAAAGAAAAGACACGGAGAATTGGACTAACTGCAGGGACAAAGGCAGGAGAAGTAAAGGAGCTGAGTCCACCTGACATTCAATGGCAGGTGTTCACTCCCTCTGCTGCCTGTACCAGAGCCCGTCTTGTCCCCTTCACTACCTCTGTCTGGAGCTTTCTAGTCCTTTACTAGCAGCCTGCTTGCCCGGGGTGTTGTGGGCAGTGGACTCTTTCAACTTGCCCTAGTCTGCATCCAAATTAGCCGAGGCCTTAGGAAGCCCAAGAAGTCAAGGTATTTCACCAGACGCTTACCAGCTTGCATACACCAGGGAGCTCCTCCTTTCTTCCTACCAATGCCTTTGCCGAGATCTCATTAGCCTTTGCCTAGATTATTGCAATAGAATTCTTACTGCCCTTCATAGCCTAGTCTTGTTTCCCTCTGGTCTGGATTAATTCTGAAGCACAGCTGTGATTGTGACACTCCTCAAAAACATCTCTTTAATCAAAGCAACCCTTTTCCTTAAATACAAAAGGAATACGTGTTCAAAGCAAATGCTGAGCTGACAGAAAAAAACTCAAAGGAAAGAAACATTTCCCATAATTTTACCACCTGCAGTTAATCCGTTACATAAGTTTTTTTTTTAAATTTTCTGTGTTGCTTTCTAAAGTTTCATGAATTATTTCCTCATATCCTTTGTCCTTTTGCTGATTACATTAGGATGAGAGGGATAAACTTTATGTATTCAATTCT
This sequence comes from Oreotragus oreotragus, assembly GCA_006410675.1. NCBI lineage: Eukaryota > Metazoa > Chordata > Mammalia > Artiodactyla > Bovidae > Oreotragus > Oreotragus oreotragus. The sequence goes on along the minus strand of SJYX01000413.1, from coordinate 33,569 downwards.
GAAAAAGCTGGCTAAAAATGTAACATTCAAAAAACTAAGATCATGACATCCAGTCCCATCACTTTATGGCAAATAGAAGGGGAAAAAGTGGAAGCAGTGACAGATTTTATTTTGGGGGGCTCCAAAATCACTGTGGACAGTGACAGTGGTCAGGAAATTAAAAGACACTTGCTCCTTGGAAGGAAAGCTATGACAAACTTAGAAAGCATCTTAATAAGAAGAGACATCACTTTGCCAACAAAGTTCCGTCTAGTCAAAGCTATGGTTTTTCCAGTAGTCATATATGGATGTGAGAGTTGGACCATAAAGAAGGCTGAGCGCCGAAGAATTGATACTTTCAAACTGTGGTGCCGGAGAAGATTCTTGAGAGTCCCTTGGACTGCAGGGAGATCAAACCAGTCCATCCTAAAGGAACTCAACCCTGAATATTCATTGGAAGGACTGATGCTGAGGCCAAAGCTTCATTACTTTGGCCACCTGATGTGAAGAGCTGACTCACTGGAAAAGACCCTTATGCTGGGAAAGATTGAAGGCAAAAGAAGAGGGTAGCAGAGGATGAGATGGTTGGATGGCATCATCGACTCAATGGACATGAGTTTCAGCAAACTCCAGGAGACAGATAGTGAAGGACAGTGAAGCCTGGCATGCTGCAGTCCATGGGATCATAAAGAGTTGGACACAACTTAGTAACTTGAACAACAACATCCAGTCCTTTTTGTAGGATATTTGGGTTGCATTGAATATCCTTATGTTTATATTTTTATACACAAATTATGATTTTTCTTAGGAAAAATTTCTAGAAGAGGAATTTGTGGGTCAAAGGAATTTGTTTCAAGGCATCCTTTCATTTCATAAGAAATGTTGATAAGCTGCCTTCAGAAAGGTGTAACATTTCATCCTCCCATCAGGGAGAGTTACACACATTACTACTGAGCAAACAGCAGCATCTCAGCCTGGAGTCAAGCCACTCCTCATACTGGCCCTGCTGCCCTTGAAGGCCTCTCTCTCTCTCCTTCTCTACAGCCTTGCTTTCATCCTGCCAGGTTATTCTCCTTGTACTTCACACATACATATCCATTCACACAAACATCTCCGAGCACCCACCAGGGAAGGCAGGAGATTGTGGAGGTTAAAGGGGCAGGCTCTAGAGCCAGCCTACGGGGGTTTGAGCTCAGCTCTGTCCTTGCTGCATGGCAGGGACAATATGAACACCTCCATCCCAGAGTGGCTGAGAGAACAAAAATTATTTCAGACACATCAAATGCTTCAGATAGTGCCTAGCATGTGGTAAGTGTTCAGTGAATATCAGCTGTAATTATCAGCAATTAGGAACAATGGTTCATTCTAGGCAATGGGGGTGGGGTCCAGGGGTGAGAAGATGGCCAAGGTTTCTGCTTACTGAAACTGATTCTAGATGCTATGAAGTGTGCTCTGCAGAAAGTCAAAAGGCTGTTGTGATGGCAGATGATCATAGGGTAGGGGATGGAGCATCATGTTCAGTGGTTAAGGAAAGTCCCTGCCTGTGTGATGGTTACGTCTGAGCCAAGACCCGAGGGGTACACGGGACATCTAAGGGTTTTGATGTCTCTGAGGTCAGGAGGTTGGCACCTCAGAGCTCATTCCAAGCAGACAGCTGCTCTAAAGTCTCTATTCACTTTAAGGCTCATGGTACTTGGGGATATATTTTGATCCTTCTATATCCTTGTCTTTGTGTTAGTCAAGCACCAGGAGTCATGCAGCCGCGGCTTACTTCTAATCTTACTCGTCATTAACTCCTGTGGACTGGTGGCCAAGGCAAGACAGCCTTGTGGGCGTTACTATGTTGCTTTTTTACAGTGTTTTTTTTTTTTTTACTAGTTGATTCTGCTTGATTTCCTGCTTTGTTGAACTTCTTGTTGATCCTCTTGGCTTTCTTTGCCTGCTCTCTTGAAGGCCCTCCCTTTTGTTCTCTGAAGTCACTGTCTCCTTGACATGAAAAACACTTCAGTGAGCTAAATGCATAATTATATTAAGTGAATATGATTAATGTAGGATGCATTGTGATATTTTCTATTCTACTCTTTAAAAAAAAATATTGGTCACATTTCTCTAAATTGATTTCACAAACTACTAATAGGTTAGACATGTTTACAAAATGCTGTTTAATTATTCACAGTCATCTGTCTTGGATTGTGTCCTGAATTTTCTGGTTCCAATATTATAACTATTTAAGTGCCTATGTTACATTTAAAAGGCTGGAAAACTTTGTACTATTTGATCCAGTGATTCACCTTTGAATCTGCCTCAAGGAAAGATTGTTACTAGGAGAGGAGGTCAAGTGAGCATTGTACAGGTTTTGTTTTCAGCCAGATGTTTGACAAATTTGTGAGAAAGATGCAAAATGAAAGCTGGATTTGACTTTAGACTGTGAAGAAAATTTAAAAACACCTAATCAAAAACAACAAAAAACAAAAAAAACACCCCACCTAATCCAGTTTCCTCACATAAAGAATTAGATGTAGTCACAGCTAGCTGAACAACTCTACTTACAGAGTATTTCCCAATGGCTCAGTGTTTCTGTGGAAGGAAGCTCCAACGGTGATACTCCACTGGCCTTGGACTTAACCCTTAATGCTTAAATCATAGTATGACCGAAGACTTGGACGGCAACCCGGAAGACAGTTTAGCCAGTTCCCAGATGGCAAGAGAAAGTGTTTGGGTGAAAGAATTAGGACTCAAGAGAATTCAGCCAGGTAACAAAGACAGGCTAAAACCATCAAAGTGAACTCATTTCGTGAAATTGTAAAGAACTTTTGTGAAAAAAGAGTTCAAATTGCAAATGGCACAAAAACTGGCTGGGGCAAACATGAGTTTTTCCTTTAGGGTGCTGTTTGGCAGCATCCCCAGCAACTACCCACCAGACGACTGTAGCAGTCTCTCCCCCAGTTGTGACAACCAAAAATGTCTCCAGATTTTGCCAAATGTCCTCCAGGGGGCAAAAATTCCCCCGTTTAGAACCACTGAGATAACTGATGTACTACCGGGGGGGAAAGGACTGAATGAATTTTTATCACCAGCAAAAACAGTGAAGCAAATACAACCTGAGGCACCAGTGCTAAGAGCAACTGCTGCTGACTTAGCGCTCACCCTGCACCTGCCACCGTCTAAGGTCTTTACATGTGAATCCTCACCTAATGCCCCCATGAACCCTAGGAGGTGGGCACACCATTGTCACCATTTTTCAGCCAAGGACACTGATGTCCAGGGACCTTAACTGACTTGCTCAAGGCCTCACAGCCAAGATGGCGACATCTTGCACCTTGCCTGTTATGCTATGAGACTTTTAAGATTATACACTAAGTATACACATTAGGCAGCAGCCAGTGCCTTCATCCACCTGGAATGTGGCTGAGAAGTAAGAAATTAAGTTGTAAATAACCCTGTGGTGCCCACCTGCACCCACATCCTAAAGCAGGCACTTGCCTGTAGCTGAGGTCCCAGCCTCCAGTCACTTCTTTGACTTAGAAAGTGTTAGTCACTCAGTTGTGTCTGACTCTTTGGGACTCTGTGGACTGTAGCCGCCAGTCTTTGACTTAATTCATACAAAATTCTAGTATACTCTTTCTCTATCATCAGGATAATAGAGTAATTTTTAGAAAGCTTGTCAACCAAAGCGATTGAGACCACAAGACGGCATTTCAAGGGTTAAGTTTCAGTTATCTGGAATTGTTGTGTTGTCTAGGACCCCAGTTCTTGAGCTAGGTTCAGCGGTCACTGGAATCACTGTGCTAAAGTGCTGAGTTCTGAAACTAGGCAGCAGGGTGCAGAGGTCTAAGATCTGGACAGCAATCATAGCCAAATTAGAGCCAGGTGCAACAGAAATGTCGAGAAGTGTTGGGGATGCTGAGCCCAGAAAGCCACAGCTGTCCCTTGCCCCATCTCACCCCCCAGTGGCAGCCTTGGAGCTCAGGTCTGTCGACCTGCAGAGCACCAGGAACAACCAGGAGCATCACACACAGGAGATGGGCCTCCAGCGGCTCATCGTGCGCCGTAGCCAGTCCTTCACCATCCAGCTGCACTTCAACCGCCCCTTCCACTCCAAGAAGGACTCCATCACCTTTGTGGCTGAGACAGGTAAGCCCACCCCTCCCCAAGGCAAAGTTCATCTGTAGGGCCCCTGCTTCTCCTTTCTGAACCACCCTCTCTCTCTTCTTCTGGGACCCCCAGATCCCTATTAGTGCACTTAAGATCTGGCTGACTCAGCCAACTAAGGTTGTGATAATAACAGACAATTTTTAAATATGCAACAGGCACTGTGCTAAAAATTCATGCACGTTATCTTGCACATCATCTCATCTAATCCGTGACAAGACTTTCAGGTGGGTACTACTATGATCCCATTTTACAGAATAAAAAAAAACCAACAAACTGAGGCCTACATTGGAAAAGGGCTTCCCAGGTGACACTAGTGGTAAAGAACCCACCTGCCAATGCAGCTGCTGATCCCTGGATTGGGAAGATCCCCTGGAGGAGGGCATAGCAACACACTCCAGTATTCTTGCCTGGATAATTCCATGGACAGAGGAGCCTGGTGGGCTACGGTCCATAGGGTTGCAAAGAGTCAGAAACAACTGAAGTGACTTAGCATGCACGCACTTGATACAGAATATGCCTGCAATGCAATAGACCTGGGTTTGATCCCTGGGTCAGGAAGATTCTCTGGAGAACAGAACGGCTACCCACTCCAGTATTCTTGCCTGGGAAATCCCATGGACAGAGGAGCCTGGTAAGCTACAGTCCATGGGGTTGCAAAGAGTCTGACACGACTATCACTACACAGATGTTAAGTGTTTGTCCAAGGACACCTAGTGTCAGTAAAAGGATTAGCAAGTTGTGGGAGGAGGTAAGGGTCCTTCCAGTTCCCCTGCAATCAGGTCACATAGATTTTGAGCCTCACTTCAGGGTCTTTCTCTCCCACGCAGGACCAGCACCCAAGGAGCTGCTGGGAACCCGAGCCACCTTCTTGCTCACCCAAGCCCGACAAGGCAATGGCTGGAGTGCTTCTGACTTCACCGTTCATGCCAACTCGCTCTATGTCTCCCTTTTCACACCGCCCAGTGCAGTCATTGGTCCCTACTCTCTGAAGATAGAGATCTCTCGGGGCCCAAGTCATAGCACGACCCACCCTCTGGGGACCTTCATCCTACTTTTTAACCCTTGGAGTGCAGGTATAACGTGTTCACAGTAATGCTAACTGATCCATTGGGAACACTCTGTGAGGGTCTACTTAGAAAGTCCCGAAGATAAACTGCTGGATGTCTATGCAATGTGTTACCATGTGCTCACTAAAAATCACCTTAACAGACAATTTTTAATGGGATGATAAAAAAGTTCATGGCTTGATGTTAAATGAAATTGATTAGGGAATGGAACACATATGATCTTAATTACACATATGTGCAGAAAAAGAAAGTGCAGACAGATTACACCAAAATATAATGATGGGTGTCTCAGTAGTGGGAAGGGGTGATCTTCATTGTCCTCTTTCCATCATCCATATTTTTCAAATCTCTATGACCAGCTGGCTGCTTTTAAAACGAAGAGAAGATAATCTTTTTCTAAAGTGTAGCTTATATCGCTGGCCTCTAGAAAAGCACATAGACTTTTAAGGAGCCCAGTCTTGATGTCTATTGCCATCAACCCATTGCTTCTCTGATTATCCAGGAAGATACTGTCGTTACTGTTTTTTAATTTTATTACTGTTTATGTTTTGGTTCGGGGCTTTGTCCCCTCTGCTGCTCTTACCTGCTCAGAGGACGACGTCTACCTGCCAAGTGAAACGCTGCTGCAGGAGTATATCATGATGGACTATGGCTTTGTTTACAAGGGTCATGAAAGATTCATCACCCCCTGGCCCTGGAACTACGGGCAGGTAACACTGTCAGCTGAAGTAGGCCTTAGACAACTCTGTTAGCTCATGAAGTAATAGAAGTCAGGGTGTGTAGTGCTGGAGTGAGAGGCGCAAGGAAGGAAGGGGAAATGCTTTTTCTTCTCAGTTTTTAATGTTTTGTACGAAAAACTTAAAGCATAATGCAAGTAGACAGGCTACTCTAATGAACCTCCATGAACCTCTTACCTTCAATAGTGATCAATTTATGGTGAATCTTGTTTCATCTGTATCAAGGATTTACAAACTATAGCCTGTGGCCCACTGCCTGTTTTTGCATGGCCCAAGAACTTAGAATGGTTTTCACACTTTTCAAACTGCCAAAAAATAAGATTTAAAAAAAAAAAAAAAGAACACAGTCATCCTTCAGTATTTTCAGGGCACTGGTTTCAGGATGCCTCCATAGATACCAAAAACAAGCATGCTCAAGTCCCTTATATAAAATGGCATAGTATAATATTTGCATATAACCTATGCACAACTTCACATATACTTTTAACTCATCTCTAGATACTTATAATACCTAAAACAATGTAAATGCTATGTAAATAGCTCCTGGAATTGTGCAGCAAGTTCAAGTTTTGCTTTTTTGGATTTTTCCAGAATTTTTTTCCCCTAATATTTTTGATGCTATTGGTTGAATCCATGGGTGTGGAACCCACTGATACAGAGGGCTGACTGTATTTTGTGATGTGCAAATTATATGAAGTTCAAACTTTAGTGTCTAACAATATCCTTTTATTGGAACACGGGCATGCTTCTTCATTGAGGTACCATCTGTAGTTACTTTCACACCACAATGGCAGAATTGCATGTGGGGACTGAGACCCTATGGCCTGCAAAGGCTAAAACAATTATTATTCGGTCCTTTACAGAAAAAACTGCTGATCCTTGGTGTATTCTCCCCTATTCCTCCTACCTCATCACTGAATCTTTTGGAAGCAAATTACCACATCATTTAGTTCACTAATACTTCCAACTATAGTTCTAAAAGATGATGACTCTCTGAAAAATTAAACCACAATCCATTATTGTAACTGAAATAATGAACGCAGTTCTTTAATAACACCAATTATCCAGTTAGAGTACACAGCAGGGGATCTTTGACTCTGGGCAACTATTCTACCCTCCACCTCCAGCCATGACTAGGATAGTTTCTCTCTGCCTCCCACTGCCATCTCAACCCTGTCCACACACCCTGGGAGGGAAGAGTGGGGTGGGGGCAGGAAGCAGGGAGCCTTGCTGAGGAAGATCAGTTTCCTGTTCCCTAACAACCTGTATAATTTTTTGAAACCTGGAAAACCACCAGGGCATTTGATAGCCAAAAGGGTTAGGATGCATATATGTTGTATGTCCTGAGTCTATACTGTCTTCTGTGCCCATACCATCAATGCTGAACTCTCTCCCTGACTTCAAGGCTCTCCATGCTCTTCTCACTCCTCACATCCCAGGCCTTATATTTATTCATCGGATCGTTTCCTAACCCCACAAGTCCTCCAGAAAGAAAATCTCTGAGCCTCTGTCTCTGGTACCCACTGCGCCCAAAGACCTCAAGTGAACACCCCTACCTAGAGCTCTTCCTGTCTACTTCGTCTTTCCAAACCCACCGGCTTCAATAGTCTCCTTTCAGTTGACTCTCTCTCTAAATTCCATCTGCATTTTCCATCAGAAACACACAGGTCAGTTCTTCAAATCCTGAATCTGACACATCCCCAACTTGACTTATAAGCTCCTTGAAGGCAGGACCTGGTCTGATATTTAGCACCTACCCCCACTACATATATACACCATCCCCAAAAGTCAGTGCTACCGAGTTGGCTTCAGAGTTCTACGCGTTTTTATTCTTCTCTTTGTTCTTCCGGGACGTTCCTGGCAAGTTTGAAGAGGACATCATAGATATTTGCTTTGAGATTCTGAACAAGAGCCTGTACTTCTTAAAGAACCCGTCCAAAGACTACTCGCAGCGGAACGACGTGGTGTACATCTGCAGGGTGGTGAGCGCCATGGTAAGACCGGAAGCTTCCCCGGCCCCACCCCAGCGTCCCCAGCACGGGCGCTACTGAAACTCATCTGTCTGTCCTCTTTAGATCAACAGCAACGACGACAGCGGCGTGCTGCAGGGGAACTGGGGAGAGGACTACTCCCGGGGGGTCAGCCCCCTGGAGTGGACGGGCAGCGTGGCCATCCTGCGGCAGTGGGCGGCCAGGGGCGGGCAGCCTGTGAAGTACGGGCAGTGCTGGGTCTTTGCAGCTGTGATGTGCACGGGTGAGTGAGGAGGGCGGGGTGGGAATGCAGACTCGCTTATTGACTCTTTATGATAACCCTCTGAGGTCGGGCTGGGATTGTCTCTACTTCACCTCAGTTAACTGTGGCTTGTCTACTGCCCCACGGCTAAGGAGTCCTGGACATTCAGCTCTTAAACAGCACACTCGCTAGTCTCAGGGAATCCTGCAGTATCCAGTGAAGGGCTGACCTGCTGCAATCATTCCACTGACTCCTTGATGGAGCAGTTAGACTATTAGAATGGTCACCTGGATAGAGGAGCTTCTGGTCCCAAAGTGGAGGTAAAAGTGGCTTCTTTCTGCCACCAGCTCAGGCTCCTCAGCTCAAGATGAGCCTGGGGTCAGGGGCAAGTTGGGGTAAGCTTGAGATGCCAGCAGATGATCTGGGAAAACCTGATCTCACCTGTAGGCAGAGCTGCGGGCTTCCAAACACACTGAGAAATTCTTGAGGAGTTATAATTAAGAGATTTACTACTTTGTTAACTATCCTTAAGGAGCATCCATGTTTTATACGTTTATCAGTTATTTATAATTTAGTCCCTGGTCATATGATTGATGAATCATATTACCTGTGGATATGAGGGAAAGATGGAAAGCACTGTGGTGCCTGTTTATCCTCCCCCAAGAGGCAGGAGTACCTGGTACAGTGCTGCCTGTTCCACTGTGAGGCTCGAGAAATGTTTACTGAACCGATATGTTGACTCTGAGTTGGATAATGAGGGAGCACAGAATGGGAAGGGCAGAGATGGGGCCGAAGTTCTAGACTTTTATGAGAAGGGCAACACACCTTCGCAGTTATGTACAGGTGCTGCAGACAGCGGAGAGGTTTAAATATGAGTGCTAAAATCAAGTGACCTCATTGGGCTCATTTATTTTCATTGGAAAATGCTCAGCACAGTGGCAGCACTTAGTATTGCCAGATTTGCCTTCAGCTGGGATGTCCCTCATCAGGCAGGAGTTAAGGAGGAGGGCTTAGGCCTTTAGACTCTGCGAAGAGAGGGAGAAGGTCTGGATCTGCATCTTTGTTCCACATCTGGGCCTCTCCAGTGCCGGGCCCTAGAATCTACAGCCTTTGCATGAGGGGAGAGCTGCTTCTGCTGTTACCTCTGGCCACTTGCAGCCCTGGTCTGACTCTCACCCCTGCCAAAGATTTGTGAAAAGCCCAGGAGCTGTGCTGGGAGTGGACAGGTGATTGCAGACCGGTGGTGTCCTTTGGGGCTCTTGAATGAATTGAAACAAAAAGACTGGCCAATCTTAGTAGTCTTTTTACATTTCAAAGCATTGGCATCCCCACAGCAGCCTCAGTGGGCACCATTTGCTCCTAAGAAGTATTGTTCAGTCGCTAAATCATGTCTGACTCTTTGTGACCCCATGTACTGCATCATGCCAGGCTCCTTAGGAGTGGGATAAACCTCTCTCTAAACTCCTCACCTTGCCTGTAGAGGTGGGGGCCTGGGTTTCGAAGGTCACATCTGGCTCTTGGCTTAATTTCATCTGCCGCTGATAGGTGTGTCTGGTGGCGGCAGTAGGAATGGGTTGCTATTTCCTTCTCCAGGATGATGGTATAGTTTCTGCTTTGTGTGATTCCTAAGGAGCCACAAGAGGGTGCCGTTGTCTTATCGAAGATGGTCATTCCCTCACTGTCCATGCAAGATTCCCTTTGTCGCTGATGTCTTCTGCGTATCTCTATAAATCTATCCTGCTCTTCTATCCATACTCTGATTTCTTTCTTACCTCCTTCAAACCCTTTAATTTGAATTGAGTTACAGGTCCAGAATTTCGGAACTGAAAATCATCTGGTCCAACTCCATTTTGTTACATATAAGCTAAGGATTATCTACTTAAGGTCACACTGCTTCTCTTCTGAACACAGCACAGGTCTCAATTTTTTTTTTTCTTTTCTTTCAAATTATCAAATGTTTAGGTTCTCTGTTTTTGGTTTGGAAAGCTGCTGAATGGGAAAAGCCCTAAATGATCAATTGGGTTGTTGTTAATTGTTTTAAGTGACCCTCAAGTGATTTCTTTCTCCTGGTGGAATGGAAACCATGGATAGGACAGGTAGGCCGCAAGGATTCTGGGCCTGGGTGCGGTGCTCTGAGGATAATTAGGTACGGATCTGCAAGCACTTTGGCTTTTTTCTCTCCTCCAGCTTAAAAGTGAGAAAGTATGCACATGAGACCAGTGATTCTGCTTGAAATGGATTTGGTAATTCCCCATACGTTTCCTCTCTTTAGTAATGAGATGCTTAGGCGTTCCAACACGTGTTGTTTCCAATTTCCGTTCTGCACACAACTCGGATGCAAACTTGACCATCGACACCTACTATGACCAACATGCAGAGATGCTGCCAACTCAGAAACGAGACAAAATATGGTAAGGGGCACTGTCTCCTGCAGATCTCTGCTCTGTGCCAGGTAGGGCAGGAAAATTCTGATGCTTTCTGACGTGATGCTTTCTGGCCTTAAGGAAATACTGCCCCATACATTGTTGCCAGTGCTCAGCCAGTCCTCAGCCAGAAAGCTGTTCTGGCTAATCAGATCATCACATCAAGCTCATTTCGGACATAGAAGACTAGGAGTTAATGTACTCTGAGGTTGACAACCAAATGAACAGATTGTGAGCCCTCTGAAGACCTCATCTTACTCTTCCTTCATTGAGCCTTTCTGTCTGTCTGCATATTTCTCTGTTTCTCTCTCGGCAAAGCCAGGACTAGCTGTCTCTGCATACTTAATCCGGTCTCTCTTGACCTCTCCTCTCCCTGCCCCACTCTCCCTCCTGGCTGGCATCTGTGTGTGTCTCTGTGTGTCCCTTTATTTTTGGATCTCTCGTTGCTTCCCTTGGTTCCCTTCTCCTCTCTTCTACCCCAAATCTGATTTCCTGTTTTTGCTTTTCCAGCCAGTTTCCAGGTAAGACCTTTGAATTGTATGAGAATTAGCTGCTGTCCCTAGCACTCCCTCCCTCTCTGAGCGCCTCCTCTGGCTCAACGAGCAGTAGTTTATCTGAGGAGGACATACATTCGTGTAGAATTCTGTCTGTGAATACACAGCCTGAACCTAATCATGAGGAAACATCAGGCGAGTCCAAAATGAGGACCGCTCTGATAAAAAATCAAGACTATGTTCAAAATGTCAATGTGATAAAAACAGAGCCTGCGGAACTCTTCCAGTTCAAAGGGCACAAAGGGTATTGCCCAACTAAATGCAATGTGTGATTCTGCACTGGGTGGAAAAAAAATGCCATAAGGGACATAAGTAGGTCAACTGGAAACACTGAAAAATAGACAATAAGGTAGATAAAGTATAAATATTAAGTGTGTGAAGTTGAGAGCTGTATAAGAGTATGTAAAGGAAGATTCCTATTCTAGGAAATCTCCCTCTGAAAGAAAGCCAGTGCTAAAGCAAATGGAGCAAAATGCTAACAATAGACGAACTGGGTGTATGGGTGGTGTTTATCCTAGTTTTACAACTTTACTGTAAGCTTGAAATTACTTCCAAATGTAAACAACATAGAAGAAACAATGATATAAAACACTCAGTGTAGGGTCTGATACCTGGCAAATCCTCTGAAAATGTGAGCTCTTTTCTCCTTACTGCCTTGTGCAGGAATTTCCATGTCTGGAATGAGTGCTGGATGATCCGGAAAGATCTCCCTCCAGGATACAACGGGTGGCAGGTTCTGGACCCCACTCCTCAGCAAACCAGCAGCGGTGAGTGAAGACCACAGAGGAAGGGCCTGGGCTCTGTGGAGAGGCCAATCAAAGTGACTGACCAAAAGGGAGCAATGCCTGTCCCACTTCGTCCACTTTCCAAAGTCGTAGCAGAGACAACTTCGGGTCAGGGGTCTAACTTTGCCATTGACAGCTGGGTGGGCCAGTGAGTCACTGGACCTCTCAGTCATTTGGTCTCCTGTAAAGGAGGGAAGATGAGGATGATGCTTCCCAGGGTGGCTGTGAGCATCAGACGAATTCGTGGGAACTGGAGAGCACCCTGTGGAGGAGGCTCATTGATGCCACTGCCTCTCCCCATCCCATCCCCTCTTTTGCCTCCCACGGCCACGCCCCACTGGCCCTAGCCCACCTGTCAGCAGCCGAGTTAGTGGTCCACCACTCCTGTTCCCTGCCCAGGGCTGTTTCGCTGCGGCCCTGCCTCCGTGAAGGCCATCAGGGAAGGGGAGATCCACCTGCCTTACGATACCCCATTTGTGTATGCCGAGGTGAACGCTGATGAAGTCGTTTGGCTACTGAAGGATGGCCAGGCCCAGGAAATCCTGGCCCATAACACCAGTTCCATTGGGAAGGAAATCAGCACCAAGATGGTAGGGTCAGACCAGCGCCAGAACATCACCAGCTCCTACAAGTACCCAGAAGGTGCCTGGGACCCCAGGGTGTTCAGGGAGGGGGGCAGCTCTTACCTCCTTTGCTTGCCTGGCAAGGGGTTTGAAGATGACTCTCACGTGTAAACCATCACCACCTAACCCAACCACCTCCTTCTCAAAAGACGACTAAGAACAGTGCCCAGTGCTTATATTCAGGAGCTCTTTTAACCCCAATTTTTGGCAACTCTGTGAGGCAAGGAGATATCCCTGGGCTGTATGTGACAGAGCCCTGCATCAAGAGGTGAAGGGACCATGATGGAGCGAGGGTTTGAGCCCAGTGGCCAGCAATGCCCATCCCCGTGTTCTCAGCTGCGAGGCTGTACCATCTCTTTCAGCAGCTATTCTTGGGGTTGGGGCTTTGCGAGGGGGTCTGGGAATTTCTGGGAGCCTTGTTTCCCCAAGAAGGTCATTGTTCCTCTTGAATCCTCTCCACTGATGTCTTTCCTGGCTCACCTTTCTGTCAGGATCCCCTGAGGAGCGATCTGTGTTTATGAAGGCCTCCCAGAAAATGCTGGGTGTGCGGAGGACCTCTTCACCCTTCCTAGATCTGTTGGGGTCTGGGGGCGCTGTGGGCCAGCCGGCACAGCTGCAGCTTCACCTGACCAGGAAGCCTGAGTGGGGCCAGGACCTGCTGCTGAAGCTGCATGCCCGGAGGGTGGCAGACAGAGCCCACCCCCAGGGGCCCATCCACCTGGTGGTGGGCTTCTGTGCACAGACCCTGCTGCACAACGGTGGTACCCGGAAGCCCCTCTGGAGACAAAAAGTGCACTTGACCCTGGACTTTGGGGAGGGTGAGTATGAAGCAGGCTTGGAAAGGCATCTACAGGGAAGGGAGCTTGGGGCCATGAACAAGTTACCCCCAGTACACACACACACACACACGCACGCACACACGCACGCACTCATGCACACACACACACATACACACTCTCTCTCTCTCTCTCTCACATACATCGGGCAGTGAAGCTGCTGTTGACAGGAGGTTGAATGCCAGGTAGTATACCTCTGATGCTGCCACCAGGGAAACACAGCAGTGACCTCAGGGGGGCTGGGGTGTAGGGTAAGCACTCTCTCTTTCTCACACACACACACATGTAGACGCACACTCATTCTCTCTCACACACATACACATTTTCACTCTCTTTCTTTCTGAGACCCATTCCTGGACTCAAAATGCATTTTGTCTGTGCTTAGATATACAGTGGCCGCTCTCGCTACCTTACAACAATTACAGAAACAAGCTGACGGATGAAAAGCTGATCCGTGTGTCTGGCATTGCCAAAGTGGAGGAGACAGGGAGGTCCATGCTGGTTTTAAAAGATATCTCCCTGGAGCCTCCCCACTTATCTATTGAGGTAAGGCATCTGGACAGAGAAGGGGCTGGGGGCGCCCTCTGACTCAGCCAACCTAGGGGCTGGGGGTACAGCAGCTAACAAGACACAGTCCCCGCCCTGGACACCAAACGGATGATTAGAGTGAAGTATGGTGTGGTCTCTGCTCTGTGCAAATGGAAGGCTTCCCAGAGGAGGTGACATTTTATGGAGGATGCACAGGAAGACACTGTAGAGAAGAATGCATTTAAGGCAAAGAAACAAGAAAGGCAGTGTCTGGAAGATGGAGGAGAGGAGACAGTTTTCAGAGAGACTCAGGCCAAATTCCTTGTCACCTGTTAAGACAGGGGTGACAAGGAAGAGGGAAACAAAGGTGAGCCTCACATCTCCAGTTCAGAGGCCTGAGGGGCTGGCGAGGCCATTGCACGGGGAATGAATACAGGTGGAGGAAGGGTCAGTGGAGGAGGGCGGGGATGATGCCCAGCTCCTGTTACCAGGGTTTTCCTTCCTCTGAAGCCTCCTTCCCCCACTCTCCCCTCTTACCTGAAAGACTCCCCCACTGCCTAATCCTCACCTGCCTGTGCACCTGGAGGATTTGTCAACAGCACTTTCCACCCCGTTGGGAATGAGAACTGAGTGGCTCCACGTCATAAACCATCTGGCCACCTGACAGTTTTCTCCTGGGCTGTGAGGTCATCAGGCAGTCTCCCACGGGGGAGGTCGGCGGGGGGAACAGTGGGCAGAATCACAAAAGCAGACATAAGCCTGGGGCTGAGATGAGGCCCTGCCCACCACACAGAGCCCTGGTTACAGCAGGATCCACTGCAAACACATCAGATGCCAACTAGGCTATTAATTGGTCCCTGTTGTAAGAAGGATATTCCCAGGTGGCTCAGTGTTAAAGAATCTTCCTGCCAATGCAGGAGATGCAGGAGACACAGGTTCATTGTCTGGGTTGGGAAGATCTAGAGTAGGAAATGGCAACCCACTCCAGCATTCCTGCTTAGAAAACTCCATGGACCGGGGAACCTGGCAGTCTACAGTCCACAGGGCTGCAAGGAATTGGGTGTGACTGAGCATACTGCTAAGGAAGCATGGAATGATCTGTATGACTCTGCTGGATACCAGAGCTATTTTGATCTGGTTCAACTCTGGCACACTCACTAGAGCACTTGTGCAAATTATATGAAGTTCAAACTTTAGTGTCTAACAATATCCTTTTATTGGAACACGGGCATGCTTCTTCATTGAGGTACCATCTGTAGTTACTTTCACACCACAATGGCAGAATTGCATGTGGGGACTGAGACCCTATGGCCTGCAAAGGCTAAAACAATTATTATTCGGTCCTTTACAGAAAAAACTGCTGATCCTTGGTGTATTCTCCCCTATTCCTCCTACCTCATCACTGAATCTTTTGGAAGCAAATTACCACATCATTTAGTTCACTAATACTTCCAACTATAGTTCTAAAAGATGATGACTCTCTGAAAAATTAAACCACAATCCATTATTGTAACTGAAATAATGAACGCAGTTCTTTAATAACACCAATTATCCAGTTAGAGTACACAGCAGGGGATCTTTGACTCTGGGCAACTATTCTACCCTCCACCTCCAGCCATGACTAGGATAGTTTCTCTCTGCCTCCCACTGCCATCTCAACCCTGTCCACACACCCTGGGAGGGAAGAGTGGGGTGGGGGCAGGAAGCAGGGAGCCTTGCTGAGGAAGATCAGTTTCCTGTTCCCTAACAACCTGTATAATTTTTTGAAACCTGGAAAACCACCAGGGCATTTGATAGCCAAAAGGGTTAGGATGCATATATGTTGTATGTCCTGAGTCTATACTGTCTTCTGTGCCCATACCATCAATGCTGAACTCTCTCCCTGACTTCAAGGCTCTCCATGCTCTTCTCACTCCTCACATCCCAGGCCTTATATTTATTCATCGGATCGTTTCCTAACCCCACAAGTCCTCCAGAAAGAAAATCTCTGAGCCTCTGTCTCTGGTACCCACTGCGCCCAAAGACCTCAAGTGAACACCCCTACCTAGAGCTCTTCCTGTCTACTTCGTCTTTCCAAACCCACCGGCTTCAATAGTCTCCTTTCAGTTGACTCTCTCTAAATTCCATCTGCATTTTCCATCAGAAACACACAGGTCAGTTCTTCAAATCCTGAATCTGACACATCCCCAACTTGACTTATAAGCTCCTTGAAGGCAGGACCTGGTCTGATATTTAGCACCTACCCCCACTACATATATACACCATCCCCAAAAGTCAGTGCTACCGAGTTGGCTTCAGAGTTCTACGCGTTTTTATTCTTCTCTTTGTTCTTCCGGGACGTTCCTGGCAAGTTTGAAGAGGACATCATAGATATTTGCTTTGAGATTCTGAACAAGAGCCTGTACTTCTTAAAGAACCCGTCCAAAGACTACTCGCAGCGGAACGACGTGGTGTACATCTGCAGGGTGGTGAGCGCCATGGTAAGACCGGAAGCTTCCCCGGCCCCACCCCAGCGTCCCCAGCACGGGCGCTACTGAAACTCATCTGTCTGTCCTCTTTAGATCAACAGCAACGACGACAGCGGCGTGCTGCAGGGGAACTGGGGAGAGGACTACTCCCGGGGGGTCAGCCCCCTGGAGTGGACGGGCAGCGTGGCCATCCTGCGGCAGTGGGCGGCCAGGGGCGGGCAGCCTGTGAAGTACGGGCAGTGCTGGGTCTTTGCAGCTGTGATGTGCACGGGTGAGTGAGGAGGGCGGGGTGGGAATGCAGACTCGCTTATTGACTCTTTATGATAACCCTCTGAGGTCGGGCTGGGATTGTCTCTACTTCACCTCAGTTAACTGTGGCTTGTCTACTGCCCCACGGCTAAGGAGTCCTGGACATTCAGCTCTTAAACAGCACACTCGCTAGTCTCAGGGAATCCTGCAGTATCCAGTGAAGGGCTGACCTGCTGCAATCATTCCACTGACTCCTTGATGGAGCAGTTAGACTATTAGAATGGTCACCTGGATAGAGGAGCTTCTGGTCCCAAAGTGGAGGTAAAAGTGGCTTCTTTCTGCCACCAGCTCAGGCTCCTCAGCTCAAGATGAGCCTGGGGTCAGGGGCAAGTTGGGGTAAGCTTGAGATGCCAGCAGATGATCTGGGAAAACCTGATCTCACCTGTAGGCAGAGCTGCGGGCTTCCAAACACACTGAGAAATTCTTGAGGAGTTATAATTAAGAGATTTACTACTTTGTTAACTATCCTTAAGGAGCATCCATGTTTTATACGTTTATCAGTTATTTATAATTTAGTCCCTGGTCATATGATTGATGAATCATATTACCTGTGGATATGAGGGAAAGATGGAAAGCACTGTGGTGCCTGTTTATCCTCCCCCAAGAGGCAGGAGTACCTGGTACAGTGCTGCCTGTTCCACTGTGAGGCTCGAGAAATGTTTACTGAACCGATATGTTGACTCTGAGTTGGATAATGAGGGAGCACAGAATGGGAAGGGCAGAGATGGGGCCGAAGTTCTAGACTTTTATGAGAAGGGCAACACACCTTCGCAGTTATGTACAGGTGCTGCAGACAGCGGAGAGGTTTAAATATGAGTGCTGAAATCAAGTGACCTCATTGGGCTCATTTATTTTCATTGGAAAATGCTCAGCACAGTGGCAGCACTTAGTATTGCCAGATTTGCCTTCAGCTGGGATGTCCCTCATCAGGCAGGAGTTAAGGAGGAGGGCTTAGGCCTTTAGACTCTGCGAAGAGAGGGAGAAGGTCTGGATCTGCATCTTTGTTCCACATCTGGGCCTCTCCAGTGCCGGGCCCTAGAATCTACAGCCTTTGCATGAGGGGAGAGCTGCTTCTGCTGTTACCTCTGGCCACTTGCAGCCCTGGTCTGACTCTCACCCCTGCCAAAGATTTGTGAAAAGCCCAGGAGCTGTGCTGGGAGTGGACAGGTGATTGCAGACCGGTGGTGTCCTTTGGGGCTCTTGAATGAATTGAAACAAAAAGACTGGCCAATCTTAGTAGTCTTTTTACATTTCAAAGCATTGGCATCCCCACAGCAGCCTCAGTGGGCACCATTTGCTCCTAAGAAGTATTGTTCAGTCGCTAAATCATGTCTGACTCTTTGTGACCCCATGTACTGCATCATGCCAGGCTCCTTAGGAGTGGGATAAACCTCTCTCTAAACTCCTCACCTTGCCTGTAGAGGTGGGGGCCTGGGTTTCGAAGGTCACATCTGGCTCTTGGCTTAATTTCATCTGCCGCTGATAGGTGTGTCTGGTGGCGGCAGTAGGAATGGGTTGCTATTTCCTTCTCCAGGATGATGGTATAGTTTCTGCTTTGTGTGATTCCTAAGGAGCCACAAGAGGGTGCCGTTGTCTTATCGAAGATGGTCATTCCCTCACTGTCCATGCAAGATTCCCTTTGTCGCTGATGTCTTCTGCGTATCTCTATAAATCTATCCTGCTCTTCTATCCATACTCTGATTTCTTTCTTACCTCCTTCAAACCCTTTAATTTGAATTGAGTTACAGGTCCAGAATTTCGGAACTGAAAATCATCTGGTCCAACTCCATTTTGTTACATATAAGCTAAGGATTATCTACTTAAGGTCACACTGCTTCTCTTCTGAACACAGCACAGGTCTCAATTTTTTTTTTCTTTTCTTTCAAATTATCAAATGTTTAGGTTCTCTGTTTTTGGTTTGGAAAGCTGCTGAATGGGAAAAGCCCTAAATGATCAATTGGGTTGTTGTTAATTGTTTTAAGTGACCCTCAAGTGATTTCTTTCTCCTGGTGGAATGGAAACCATGGATAGGACAGGTAGGCCGCAAGGATTCTGGGCCTGGGTGCGGTGCTCTGAGGATAATTAGGTACGGATCTGCAAGCACTTTGGCTTTTTTCTTTCCTCCAGCTTAAAAGTGAGAAAGTATGCACGTGAGACCAGTGATTCTGCTTGAAATGGATTTGGTAATTCCCCATACGTTTCCTCTCTTTAGTAATGAGATGCTTAGGTGTTCCAACACGTGTTGTTTCCAATTTCCGTTCTGCACACAACTCGGATGCAAACTTGACCATCGACACCTACTATGACCAACATGCAGAGATGCTGCCAACTCAGAAACGAGACAAAATATGGTAAGGGGCACTGTCTCCTGCAGATCTCTGCTCTGTGCCAGGTAGGGCAGGAAAATTCTGATGCTTTCTGGCCTTAAGGAAATACTGCCCCATACATTGTTGCCAGTGCTCAGCCAGTCCTCAGCCAGAAAGCTGTTCTGGCTAATCAGATCATCACATCAAGCTCATTTCGGACATAGAAGACTAGGAGTTAATGTACTCTGAGGTTGACAACCAAATGAACAGATTGTGAGCCCTCTGAAGACCTCATCTTACTCTTCCTTCATTGAGCCTTTCTGTCTGTCTGCATATTTCTCTGTTTCTCTCTCAGGGCAAAGCCAGGACTAGCTGTCTCTGCATACTTAATCCGGTCTCTCTTGACCTCTCCTCTCCCTGCCCCACTCTCCCTCCTGGCTGGCATCTGTGTGTGTCTCTGTGTGTCCCTTTATTTTTGGATCTCTCGTTGCTTCCCTTGGTTCCCTTCTCCTCTCTTCTACCCCAAATCTGATTTCCTGTTTTTGCTTTTCCAGCCAGTTTCCAGGTAAGACCTTTGAATTGTATGAGAATTAGCTGCTGTCCCTAGCACTCCCTCCCTCTCTGAGCGCCTCCTCTGGCTCAACGAGCAGTAGTTTATCTGAGGAGGACATACATTCGTGTAGAATTCTGTCTGTGAATACACAGCCTGAACCTAATCATGAGGAAACATCAGGCGAGTCCAAAATGAGGACCGCTCTGATAAAAAATCAAGACTATGTTCAAAATGTCAATGTGATAAAAACAGAGCCTGCGGAACTCTTCCAGTTCAAAGGGCACAAAGGGTATTGCCCAACTAAATGCAATGTGTGATTCTGCACTGGGTGGAAAAAAAATGCCATAAGGGACATAAGTAGGTCAACTGGAAACACTGAAAAATAGACAATAAGGTAGATAAAGTATAAATATTAAGTGTGTGAAGTTGAGAGCTGTATAAGAGTATGTAAAGGAAGATTCCTATTCTAGGAAATCTCCCTCTGAAAGAAAGCCAGTGCTAAAGCAAATGGAGCAAAATGCTAACAATAGACGAACTGGGTGTATGGGTGGTGTTTATCCTAGTTTTACAACTTTACTGTAAGCTTGAAATTACTTCCAAATGTAAACAACATAGAAGAAACAATGATATAAAACACTCAGTGTAGGGTCTGATACCTGGCAAATCCTCTGAAAATGTGAGCTCTTTTCTCCTTACTGCCTTGTGCAGGAATTTCCATGTCTGGAATGAGTGCTGGATGATCCGGAAAGATCTCCCTCCAGGATACAACGGGTGGCAGGTTCTGGACCCCACTCCTCAGCAAACCAGCAGCGGTGAGTGAAGACCACAGAGGAAGGGCCTGGGCTCTGTGGAGAGGCCAATCAAAGTGACTGACCAAAAGGGAGCAATGCCTGTCCCACTTCGTCCACTTTCCAAAGTCGTAGCAGAGACAACTTCGGGTCAGGGGTCTAACTTTGCCATTGACAGCTGGGTGGGCCAGTGAGTCACTGGACCTCTCAGTCATTTGGTCTCCTGTAAAGGAGGGAAGATGAGGATGATGCTTCCCAGGGTGGCTGTGAGCATCAGACGAATTCGTGGGAACTGGAGAGCACCCTGTGGAGGAGGCTCATTGATGCCACTGCCTCTCCCCATCCCATCCCCTCTTTTGCCTCCCACGGCCACGCCCCACTGGCCCTAGCCCACCTGTCAGCAGCCGAGTTAGTGGTCCACCACTCCTGTTCCCTGCCCAGGGCTGTTTCGCTGCGGCCCTGCCTCCGTGAAGGCCATCAGGGAAGGGGAGATCCACCTGCCTTACGATACCCCATTTGTGTATGCCGAGGTGAACGCTGATGAAGTCGTTTGGCTACTGAAGGATGGCCAGGCCCAGGAAATCCTGGCCCATAACACCAGTTCCATTGGGAAGGAAATCAGCACCAAGATGGTAGGGTCAGACCAGCGCCAGAACATCACCAGCTCCTACAAGTACCCAGAAGGTGCCTGGGACCCCAGGGTGTTCAGGGAGGGGGGCAGCTCTTACCTCCTTTGCTTGCCTGGCAAGGGGTTTGAAGATGACTCTCACGTGTAAACCATCACCACCTAACCCAACCACCTCCTTCTCAAAAGACGACTAAGAACAGTGCCCAGTGCTTATATTCAGGAGCTCTTTTAACCCCAATTTTTGGCAACTCTGTGAGGCAAGGAGATATCCCTGGGCTGTATGTGACAGAGCCCTGCATCAAGAGGTGAAGGGACCATGATGGAGCGAGGGTTTGAGCCCAGTGGCCAGCAATGCCCATCCCCGTGTTCTCAGCTGCGAGGCTGTACCATCTCTTTCAGCAGCTATTCTTGGGGTTGGGGCTTTGCGAGGGGGTCTGGGAATTTCTGGGAGCCTTGTTTCCCCAAGAAGGTCATTGTTCCTCTTGAATCCTCTCCACTGATGTCTTTCCTGGCTCACCTTTCTGTCAGGATCCCCTGAGGAGCGATCTGTGTTTATGAAGGCCTCCCAGAAAATGCTGGGTGTGCGGAGGACCTCTTCACCCTTCCTAGATCTGTTGGGGTCTGGGGGCGCTGTGGGCCAGCCGGCACAGCTGCAGCTTCACCTGACCAGGAAGCCTGAGTGGGGCCAGGACCTGCTGCTGAAGCTGCATGCCCGGAGGGTGGCAGACAGAGCCCACCCCCAGGGGCCCATCCACCTGGTGGTGGGCTTCTGTGCACAGACCCTGCTGCACAACGGTGGTACCCGGAAGCCCCTCTGGAGACAAAAAGTGCACTTGACCCTGGACTTTGGGGAGGGTGAGTATGAAGCAGGCTTGGAAAGGCATCTACAGGGAAGGGAGCTTGGGGCCATGAACAAGTTACCCCCAGTACACACACACACACACACGCACGCACACACGCACGCACTCATGCACACACACACACATACACACTCTCTCTCTCTCTCTCTCACATACATCGGGCAGTGAAGCTGCTGTTGACAGGAGGTTGAATGCCAGGTAGTATACCTCTGATGCTGCCACCAGGGAAACACAGCAGTGACCTCAGGGGGGCTGGGGTGTAGGGTAAGCACTCTCTCTTTCTCACACACACACACATGTAGACGCACACTCATTCTCTCTCACACACATACACATTTTCACTCTCTTTCTTTCTGAGACCCATTCCTGGACTCAAAATGCATTTTGTCTGTGCTTAGATATACAGTGGCCGCTCTCGCTACCTTACAACAATTACAGAAACAAGCTGACGGATGAAAAGCTGATCCGTGTGTCTGGCATTGCCAAAGTGGAGGAGACAGGGAGGTCCATGCTGGTTTTAAAAGATATCTCCCTGGAGCCTCCCCACTTATCTATTGAGGTAAGGCATCTGGACAGAGAAGGGGCTGGGGGCGCCCTCTGACTCAGCCAACCTAGGGGCTGGGGGTACAGCAGCTAACAAGACACAGTCCCCGCCCTGGACACCAAACGGATGATTAGAGTGAAGTATGGTGTGGTCTCTGCTCTGTGCAAATGGAAGGCTTCCCAGAGGAGGTGACATTTTATGGAGGATGCACAGGAAGACACTGTAGAGAAGAATGCATTTAAGGCAAAGAAACAAGAAAGGCAGTGTCTGGAAGATGGAGGAGAGGAGACAGTTTTCAGAGAGACTCAGGCCAAATTCCTTGTCACCTGTTAAGACAGGGGTGACAAGGAAGAGGGAAACAAAGGTGAGCCTCACATCTCCAGTTCAGAGGCCTGAGGGGCTGGCGAGGCCATTGCACGGGGAATGAATACAGGTGGAGGAAGGGTCAGTGGAGGAGGGCGGGGATGATGCCCAGCTCCTGTTACCAGGGTTTTCCTTCCTCTGAAGCCTCCTTCCCCCACTCTCCCCTCTTACCTGAAAGACTCCCCCACTGCCTAATCCTCACCTGCCTGTGCACCTGGAGGATTTGTCAACAGCACTTTCCACCCCGTTGGGAATGAGAACTGAGTGGCTCCACGTCATAAACCATCTGGCCACCTGACAGTTTTCTCCTGGGCTGTGAGGTCATCAGGCAGTCTCCCACGGGGGAGGTCGGCGGGGGGAACAGTGGGCAGAATCACAAAAGCAGACATAAGCCTGGGGCTGAGATGAGGCCCTGCCCACCACACAGAGCCCTGGTTACAGCAGGATCCACTGCAAACACATCAGATGCCAACTAGGCTATTAATTGGTCCCTGTTGTAAGAAGGATATTCCCAGGTGGCTCAGTGTTAAAGAATCTTCCTGCCAATGCAGGAGATGCAGGAGACACAGGTTCATTGTCTGGGTTGGGAAGATCTAGAGTAGGAAATGGCAACCCACTCCAGCATTCCTGCTTAGAAAACTCCATGGACCGGGGAACCTGGCAGTCTACAGTCCACAGGGCTGCAAGGAATTGGGTGTGACTGAGCATACTGCTAAGGAAGCATGGAATGATCTGTATGACTCTGCTGGATACCAGAGCTATTTTGATCTGGTTCAACTCTGGCACACTCACTAGAGCACGAAGGACTCGTCTCTTTTCCGTGAGTTCCAGGGGAGACACAGTGTGTTCTTCCTTTTCTGTGATTCTCTGACTGAGCCAGAACACGCTCCCAGTAGGGTCTGGGTGGGCGAGTCATTTCCGTTCAACACTTGTTTACCAGATAGCCGTCGTATGGCTGGCACTGTGCGAGGCACCGGGGCTCAAGAAGTAAGTAGGATGGCACCCCTGCCTCCCACTCACAGACCAAGGCCATGACTGCCCTATGACACAGCCCTCACCGGTGATGCACGGAGCGCACCTGGGGAAACTCAAAGTGGGTCTGCTGACGTATGTGGAGACAGAGCAGAGTGGGACGAAGATCCTGGCTGGGGGCTGGGACACCTGGGTCAGGTCTGGGCTCTGCCATTAACATTTCCTGGGACCTTGGCCTCAGAATGACATCATTGGTGGCATATGGATGGCACGCATGACACCACTTCCTCATCCCATGCCTGTGTCAGACATTACTAATCAATCACAACTCTCTCACTGACTCTGGATTGTCCTCAAGATCCTTTTTTTTTTTTGTAAATTTATTTATTTTTTAATTGAAGGATAATCTTAAGATCCTTTTTAACACAGCATTCCTATCAGTCACAACTAACAGATTGGAGCTGGCACTTAAGTTGAAATCTAACTGCCATCCTGAGTTAGATGATGGGGAGGGAATAGATTTCAACTTGGTGCCAATTCCCCATTGGCGGTGGCTTCCAGAAATACTGTGAGCTAATACAGGCCAGGGTATGCGATAACCATGAATACCCTGGGCTTCTATTCTCTCCCCTGCAGCATCTTAACCCCTAAATAAGCAGTCCCTGGTGGTCAACAGATGGATGGAATTTGCTGAACCGAGTGCAGGAATGAGGCCAGGTCCCCACGATATCCTTGTCTTCTCTCCATACAGGTGTCTGAGAGGGCTGAGGTGGGCAAGGCACTGAGAGTCCACATCTCGCTCACCAACACCCTCTCAGTGGCTCTGAGTCACTGCACGATGGTGCTGGAGGGCAGTGGCCTCATCAGTGGGCAGATATCAAATGAGTAAGTCCTGTGGCCACCCACCTGTCTCCTGCTGGTCTTTGATAAGGGGAGTCTCGTAGGGTCTGGCCTCATCAGTGGGCAGATATCAAATGAGTAAGTCCTGTGGCCACCCACCTGTCTCCTGCTGGTCTTTGATAAGGGGAGTCTCGTGGGGTCATAGGATGGTCCTTAGACTCCTGGATGATGCCTCCTTGCCCCCACCTTCCCAACTTCCTCCAGAAAAGTCTGAGCTTGGTAGGTGGTGTGGGTGGCGTAGGGTGGGGTGGGAGGTGCTTACTGACCAAGAGCAGAATCCAGAACACTCACCCCAGCAGTTACTCCAGGCTCTAACAGGCCCTTCTTGACCTGCAGCCTTGGGACTCTGGTGGCCGGACACACTATCGAAATTCAAGTGGACCTCTACCCCATCAAAGCCGGACCCCGCCAGCTCCAAGTCCTCGTCAGCAGCAATGAGATCAAAGAGATCAAGGGATACAAGGACATCTTTGTTGCTGCAGCCAGGGCTCCTTGAGCCTCACGCTCACCTCCTCAGGCCCTCTAGTTGCCCAACTCCTTCCCTGCCCCACCTCCAGACACCCTTTCAGCCCCTCTATCCGCACCTCAGGCCCACCTTGCTCTCTTCTCCTCCTGGAGGTGTGTTTTATCTTTGTTCCTCTGCTGTCCTCTTCCTGGCCTACCTGGGGGCGAAGGGAAGCTCTGTGCATCTTGGGAAGAGACAATAAAAATACTTTATTTATCACCTGTGTTCTTTTTCTGTGCTAACAACCTGCTGCTGCTGCTAAGTCACTTCAGTCGTGTCCAACTCTGTGCAACCCCATAGACGGTAGCCCACCAGGCTCCCCTGTCCCTGGGATTCTCCAGGCAAGAACACTGGAGTGGGTTGCCATTTCCTTCTCCAATGCATGAAAGTGAAAAGTGAAAGTGAAGTCGCTAAGTTGTGTCCGACTCTTTGCGACCCCATGGACTGCAGCCTACCAGGCTCTTCTGCCCATGGGATTTCCCAGGCAGGAGTACTGGAGTGGGGTGCCATTGCCTTCTCCAGCTAACAAGCTACTTACTGCTTATGGTCCTCTGTGGTGGGGCCCTTCCTGTCTTCTCTCTCCTCCTAGAAGGGCCCAGCCACAAGAGAATGAACTGTGATTTCCTCTAAATTAGCTTCTCTGGAATGCTGGATCCCAGGTCTTTTCATTTAAATCATCTTAGCAAGTCCGCAAGCAGAGGCTGGAGGGAGGTCCGGGGAAGGGGGCCTGGGAGGATTCTGGGAGGACAGTGACTGCGGCACTGTGGGGACCAGGCAGAAGCTGCTGCTGGCCTGAGAGCCTGGGGACGGTGAGGCAGGACCCACTCAGGGTGGTCCCAGGACGACTAGAAAGCGCTTCGTAGAGGCTGCCCCCTAGACAGGCCCTCACATTTCCTGGCCCCGTATTTCCCCTTCTTAGGCCCTCACCTGCTCGCTGTTCTGAATCTCTTTTTCCTGTTTCAAGTCACACTGAGGCCCTCAGCCTCTCCTCCTCCATTCGTATGGCGTATGTTTGCTATTTTAAGGACAGGGAGCCACTCTTTTGCATTTTGTTCCTGTAGTTCTTCAGATCATGTGTGCTCATCTTAGATAATTTGGAAAGAACAGAAAAGTGAAAAAGAAAAGAAAAATCACTGATAGCTTCCCCATCCCCAAAGAAATCTCTGCTAACATTTGCCACATACCATTCTGGTCTCCCCCCACCCCCCCTCCCCCGTGTGTGTGTGTTAGTCGCTCAGTTGTGTCTGAGTCTTTGTGACCCTATGGATTGTGGCCCACCAGGCTCTCTGTCCTCGGATGTCCCAGGCTAGAATACTGGAGTGGGTTGCCATTCCCTTCTCCAGGGGATCTTCCCGACCCAGGGATTGAAATCGGGTCTCCTGCATTGCAGGCAGATTCTTTACCATCTGAGCCACCAGGGAAGCCCACCTTAAGTTCAGTTCAGTTCAGTCGCCCAGTCGTGTCCGACTCTTTGTGACCCCATGAATCGCAGCACGCCAGGCCTCCCTGTTCATCACCATCTCCCGGAGCTCCCTCAGACTCACGTCCATCGAGTCCGTGATGCCATCCAGCCATCTCATCCTCAGTCGTCCCCTTCTCCTCCCGCCCCCAATCCCTCCCAGCATCAGAGTCTTTTCCAATGAGTCAACTCTTCGCATGAGGTGGCCAAAGTACTGGAGTTTCAGCTTTAGCATCATTCCTTCCAAAGAAATCCCAGGGTTGATCTCCTTCAGAATGGACTGGTTGGATCTCCTTGCAGTCCAAGGGACTCTCAAGAGTCTTCTCCAACACCACAGTTCAAAAGCATCGATTCTTCGGCGCTCAGCTTTCTTCACAGTCCAACTTTCACATCCATACATGACCACAGGAAAAACCATAGCCTTGACTAGGCGGACCTTAGTCGGCAAAGTAATGTCTCTGCTTTTGAATATACTATCCAGGTTGGTCATAACTTTTCTTCCAAGGAGTAAGCGTCTTTTAATTTCATGGCTGCAGTCACCATCTGCAGTGATTTTGGAGCCCAAAAAAATAAAGTCTGACACTGTTTCCACTGTTTCCCCATCTATTTCCCATGAAGTGATGGGACCGGATGCCATGATCTTCGTTTTCTGAATGTTGAGCTTTAAGCCAACTTTTTCGCTCTCCTCCTTCACTTTCATCAAGAGGCTTTTTAGCTCCTCCTCATTTTCTGCCATAAGGGTGGTGTCATCAGCATATCTGAGGTTATTGA
Source organism: Oreotragus oreotragus (assembly GCA_006410675.1). Taxonomy (NCBI): domain Eukaryota; kingdom Metazoa; phylum Chordata; class Mammalia; order Artiodactyla; family Bovidae; genus Oreotragus; species Oreotragus oreotragus. The sequence goes on along the minus strand of SJYX01000413.1, from coordinate 6,224 downwards.
TGTTTCTCCTGACAATCTTGATTCCAGCTTGTGTTTCTTTCATTCCAGCGTTTCTCATGATGTACTCTGCTTATAAGTTAAATAAGCAGGGAGACAATATACAGCCTTGACGTACTCCTTTTCCTATTTGGAACCAGTCTGTTGTTCCATGTCCACTTTAAACTTATACAATATTATATGTCAATCATATCCCAATAAGAAAATAAAACTAAGGCTATTATTGCAATTAGACCTAGCTCCATCGCGGGGAAACTGAGAAAATCCAGAAGCGCAGGGAAGGAGAGCACGACCTGCCGGCCCTCCCTGCTCCTGCTCGGTGGTTCCTCAGGCTCACTTGCTTCCTCTCCCCACCCTCCTCCCCTCCCCTCTTCCTCCTCTCTGCTTTTCATTTATTTTGCTTTGGGCAGGTAGGGCAGGAGCCTGCACACCTGCACTCCACCCTGGGTGCCAGCTACACCCGTCCCCATTAAGTGCTTATCTCTGCTGTGTTCCGGGTGGCTTCCCGCCCTCCCCTGGGGCGGGGGACCCGGAACCTGGGCTGGCGCCTGCAGAAATCTGAAACCTTGCTGGTCTGCTGAGTGCCAGTCCTCCTTTGTTTAGTCATTGCCCCTCCCGCCCAGGAAGTCTGGTGGCATAGGGCTCCCTGGCTGGGTCACTTGTGTCACTGGCGGGGGAACAGTAGACTGGCTTCTTCCTGGGTGTCCCGGGGCCTCTGAGGGGGTGGGGATATTAGCCACCTGGCCTTCCCAGTTGACCTTTCAAATAATTTCCTCTCTCCCCACCTAAAAACTGGCTTAAAACACATACTCTGTATGTTCTTCTCTTTTCTTGTTTTCACGTGGTGAGCCTGTCTGGCTTCATTTTCCCACCTCGTTTGGACAAGCCTGACAGTCTCAAAGGTCCCATCCCCAGGACATGCGTCCATGCCCACTGCCACCACACACCCTGAGCTTAGGTCCTGAGCAACCCTGCCTCTCTGTCCTCACCCTAATTCCCTGTGGGGCCGGGCGGCTCAGCCACTGGCACCCACAGATAAACTGGCAAAAGAAGTGCTGGGGCTGTGGAACAAAGAGGCACAACCAGACAAGCACCCTGGCTCCTGACTGCTAGTCTTCCTGTGGCCTGAGGCGTCCATGGAGACTCTTGTTCTCAGGTCCTTTTGACAGGGGGTTTTGGGGTCCATGCTGATTTAAAGCAAAGAACTCCAGGAAGAAGACCTGGCTCCCTCGGGTGCAAAACGCTAACAACAATAATAGCAGTGCCAGCCCACCTCCCCTCAGAGGGTTGCTGTGAGGTTCAAATGAGAAAGTTTATCTGTAAGTTGTGAAGCACAATATTAAAGACATCAGATAACGGTGTGAAGATTAAGTGGGATAGTTGCACATGAAAGACCAAAGCAGTTCTTTGAAAGTTATTACTGGTTAGTTTTCCAGTGGTTTTACTGTTAACCACTACCATGGTTAAGCCCTATATGGCAATAAGACACAGGCCATGCCCCCAAGGGGAACTGGGGGAAAGACAGGTAAATATTTATAATGGCAAGTGGGATTAGACTGATAAAGAATGCAAAAGGAAGCAGCCCTAAGCACCTGGTGTGGTAAAGAGAGTGTCAGGAAGCTTGAGTTTGGATGCAGAAAGTAGACAAGTGAGGGGTGAAGATTTCAGAGAGAGAAAGAGAGAGAGTGCAACGCATGCATGGGAGAACTGGGGGGCCAGAACTGAAGGGGTTTGGCCTCCCTCGACTTCAGGCAAGAGGGGAAAGATCTTGAAGGGCTCTGAAAGTGATATCAAGAAGTTTGGACGTCACTGTCTGTTGGATCTAAAGCAGAGAGCAGCTTGGTTGAATCGGCACTTCAGAAAACTTACTTCGGAAGTTTGGAAGAAGGCTCATTCGGAAGAAGAATGGGTGGGAGACTGGCTAGGAGTTGCTGTTCAGGCAAGGGGGTTCAATGAAGGTAGGGCCAAGGGCACAGGGAAGAGGGGCCAGGTTTAGGAGTTAAGTAGGAGAAGGCAATGGCATCCCGCTCCAGTACTCTTGCCTGGAAAATCCCATGGACGGAGGAGCCTAGTGGGCTGCAGTCCATGGGGTCGCTGAGGGTCAGACACGACTGAGCAACTTCACTTTCACTTTTCACTTTCATGCATTGGAGAGGGAAATGGCAACCCACTCCAGTGTTCTTGCCTGGAGAATCCCAGGGACGGGGGAGCCTGGTGGGCTGCTGTCTATGGGGTCGCAGAGTTGGACACAACTGAAGTGACTTAGCAGCAGCAGCAGCAGCAGCAGGATTAACCAGGGGTTGAACTGGACAGGGCTTGGCAACTGCTAGGCTAAGAGAGGGCAGGAAGACAGAGAAGGATAAGGAGTCTCCCCTTGAGTGACTGGGTGGACACTGTCCTCACTCACCAAGACCAGAGATGCAGGAGGAAGAGGAGAGGGGAGGAGTTCCTTGCTGGACTGAAGGTGGGCGCAAGGGTGTCAGACAGTGAATTGTATATGTACGTGTATACACACACTGTAAGAGCTGACTGGGGACAGAGAGCGCTGACAGAGAGTGGACGGATGCTGGCAAATGAGGTTCCTAAGGAGGGAAATTTAGGGACCCAGAAAGCAAGGGAAGCAGGGGGAAATGTCCCATAGCAGGGAAATGTAGGGTCAATGCGGGAGCAGGGGGCTTCGAGTATCCCACCCACTCCCTATGAGAAGCCCTTCCCTACTCCTTCCATTTCTCTTCTCCCATCTGTGTTTTTCTTCCTCCAAAGACTTGTACTTGCCTTACTAAAATCAAGGTCATCACTGGCATTCTCACTCTCTTACTTATTTCCCAAACTCCTTCATGAATCTTCCCAAGTTTTCTTCTACTGCTTCTATTTGCAATTCACCTTGGACCAAACATGGAGAAGGATATGGCAACCCACTCCAGTATTCTTGCCTGGGAAATCCCATGGACAGAGAAGCCTGACGGGCTACAGTCCATGGGGTCGCAAAGAGTCCGATACGACTGAGACTAACACTTTCACTTTGGACCAGACAGATCTCACTCAAGATAGCATCTTCACCAGAAAACGAATACCAACAAGTCATACCAAGAGTGGGTTCTGTCTGCACACGATGTCCAGAAAGTGACTCTTCAGGATAAAAGAGAGGGCTCAGATGCCAAGCAGAGTTCTAGTCTGGAGAGTTCTCTTAGGAGACTTATAGTCTTGGGACTCTGATAGTCCTTCCTGCAGGGACACAGGCCTCCTCCCTCCTCCTAGAGGCCCTATCAGCCCACCTCTCCCACCCGGCTTCCCCGTGACAGCACAGTACTCGCCAGGGAATGCCCCATTGCCCAAGAGCTACCAAAGGCCCACATGGCACAAGGCCCTGACAGTTCATTGGCCTCCATATTTCCTCTCAGCCAAGCAACACTGCCAAGAGAAACCTGAGGGCAAGTGAGAAAACCAGTTGTGATCTGCCCAGTAAGCAGGTGGCAGTGCAGCACCCTCCCCGCCTTCAGTGTCTGCTGGAGTCTTGAGGATGGAAGGGGAGGCAGACACACCAGGACAAGCTTCCTGACACTGCAGGCCGTCCAGCTGTTCTGTGCGGAGTGGCCTGGGAGCCAGAGGCAGCCACCATGGCGGAAGGTACGCAAAGTCCATGGGGCTGCTGGAGCTCAGGGCCGAGGAAGAGAGAGAGACAGCAGGAAGTCAAGGGAAGGGTGGATTCAGAGGGAGGCACGAGTGAGTCAAGAATGGAGGCAGGAAGAAGAGAAGTTCCAGAAACAGCAGAATTCATCGGTAGCCTGAGAACCAGGAGACCAGGTAGAGGCTGGCAGGTAAACAGCTAAACAGCTGAGTGTCAGCATGCCTGCTTCCACATCCCTGTGGGCCAGGGCAGGGCCAGGGATTAGGGGGTCAGGGTTCTTACCCTCTCTGCCAGATCTGATCTTGACGCTGAACAAGTCACTTCTCTAGTTCCCAGTCCCCGTGCCGGACCGATGAGGGGACTTGGACCAGATCATCTTAAAATTGCCTTCCAGCTCCAGAATTCTCTGAATCTTCATTCTTCTCTTCTCCTCCACTCCAGAGTGTCTGTGACTCATGTTCTCACCACTACCCTTCTCTCTGTATCAACTCCCTCTTTCTAGAAAAAGCTGCTACAAAGATTAAATGGTCGGTCAAAAACATGTATAAAAGTGAAAAGTGAAAGTCACTCAGTTGTGTCTGATTCTTTGCAACCCCATGGACTATACAGTTCATGGAATTCTCCAGGCCAGAATACTGTAGCCTTTCTCTCCTTCAGGGGATCTTCCCAACCCAGGGATCGAACCCAGGTCTCCCACATCGCAGGAGGATTCTTTATCAGCTAAGCTACAAGGGAAACCCAAGAATACTGGAGTGGGTAGCCTATCCCTTCTCCAGGGGAATCTTCCTGACCCAGGAATCGAACCATGGTCTCCTGCATTGCAAGCAGATTCCTTACCAACTGAGCTAATGAGGGAAGCCCCAAAACCATGTATAAGAATAAGCTAAAACCTCTATAAACGTAACAGCTTCCTCTTCATTTATGATTTTTATGCTTAAAATTTTAGCTTTAAATTTTTATAAATTTTAATTATAACAGAAATATTGTATAATGACACACAGTTTGAGTAAAATAAAGCAATAGTTATAGATAAACTTATAGTCCCCTGACTACCACTCCAACCTCGGCTCATTTCTAGAGAAACCACTGTTACTAGTCTTCTGTCTATACAGTCACATTCATGTATATAGGCTCAATGTAATGCATAGGATTAGCTTGTATGGTTTCTTCTTCTTCTTGGCATATCCATGGTACCAACATATTGCACATATTTTTCTACAGCTAGATTTTTTTTTACTCACTGAACAGTATCTCTTGGACCTCTACCCACACCTCTGAGTACCAAAAGATTTACGTCAGTATTTTCCACTTTGTATAGTACTTCCGTAGTATGGCTGTAAGTAATTTATTTACAGTCTTCTATTGGTCGGTATTTAGGTTGTTCCCATTTTTCAATTAGACAAGCAAGGCTGCAGTGTACTTTCTTATCTGTGCTTCTCTGTGCTCCCGGGAGAGTTTTTACTCTAGGATAGATCTTGAGATCAATTACTTTAAAAGTTTTCCCTATAATTTCCCTTCTATCTCCAGTCTTCTATTGGTCGGTATTTAGGTTGTTCCCATTTTTCAATTAGACAAGCAAGGCTGCAGTGTACTTTCTTATCTGTGCTTCTCTGTGCTCCCGGGAGAGTTTTTACTCTAGGATAGATCTTGAGATCAATTACTTTAAAAGTTTTCCCTATAATTTCCCTTCTATCTCCCTGATCATTTCACCCCATTCTCCCCTCCCATCAAAGAGAATAAAAATGTCCAGTATTAAATGTACCTCCTATCTGGATATCGGAAGTTTGGGCTGAAGAATAATCCCTGTGCTATAGGCAGATATTAACTCGACCCACGACGCATCCAGAGGATGAGGTCTGGCCCCAGTGTTGGCTGTCAGGAAGATGCTGCCACAGCTGTTGAGTAGTTTGGGCCACGTGTCCAACATGAATCAGGGCCAGTTAGCAATCCCTGTCTAGGTAATTGGTTTCTAAAGAGGGTGAGCTTCTTTTTTTCTGGAAAAAGCTCAGTTGCTTTCCCAGGGGGCAGTGGGTCAGATGTCCTTTCTGAACACGGGTGAAGGCCAGCAGTGGGTGGCAGCTGTTGGGTAATGGTGAGAGCACCAGACGTGGGCCAGTTACCCTAATTTTGACCTTGGGTAAGATATGTAGCCTACTTACATCTTGGTTTTCTCATCTTCAAGCGTGGATGACACTGACGTTTCATCCCCTCAATGCTGTGGCGAGTATTCCATGAGGTTACTGGACTAGAGTGCCTCGAACATGGCCTAGCACATGTGATAATCAGGCCCTCAACAGGTGGTAGTTGAATCTGAAATACACAATAAGTTCGGGGGATTATATAAAAAAAACAGAGAACTCTATTCAACCTAGTAAACCCTGGAGTACCTACAATGCGCCAGTCTTGACGCTTACATTTCTTTTATAATAACAATAATAAAACAACTAGTTTATGAGAAAGGCACACATTAACTGTAATCAAAAGAACTTCAAGAAGTTTAAGAAGATAAAGTTTAGGATTTATTAGGGTATTTCGGTACAGTCAATTTGATTCATATTTATTTTATAATAGCCTTCAGTTCAGTTCAGTTCAGTTCAGT
>SJYX01000412.1:0-10818 GCA_006410675.1 Oreotragus oreotragus | reverse complement strand
ATAGCACAGCTACAGTCTGTACTTAATATAATCTATATTTAGTACAGCTACCTGGTGTGTAAGAATCTGCCTGCCAATGCAGGAGACACGGGTTCAATCCCTGGGTTAGGAAGATCCCCTGGAGAAGAAAATGAAGGAAACCCACTCCAGTATTCTTGCCTGGGAAATCCCATGGTCAGAGGAGCCTTGTGGGCTACAGTTGATGGGGTTGCAAAAGAGTCAGACACAACTTATCGACTAAATAAAAACAACAACACAAAATAATTCATATCTAATCTTTGCTGATTGAGAAACCCACACTGCACAATAAATTTTTCTAGTCTCAGTAAACAAGTCTTTTGGAAGCTCACTGCTGACACTATTTCAGTTATTCCATAGTGTATTTTATTGGTCAAATATTGGCATGCAACTATAGGACAGGACTTCCCTGGTGGCTCAGGCGGTAAGGCATCTGCCTACAGTGGGGGAGACCTGGGTTTGATCCCTGGGTCAGGAAGATCCTCTGGCAAAGGAAATGGAAACCCACTCTAGTACTCTTGCTTGGAAAATCCCATAGACAGAGGAGCATAGTAGGCTACAGTCCATGGGGTTGCAAAGAGTTGGACACAACTGAGCGACTTCACTTCACCATAGGAAAGAAAGAGTACNAAATGGAAACCCACTCTAGTACTCTTGCTTGGAAAATCCCATAGACAGAGGAGCATAGTAGGCTACAGTCCATGGGGTTGCAAAGAGTTGGACACAACTGAGCGACTTCACTTCACCATAGGAAAGAAAGAGTACGTGCTTAAGCTAACACGTACGTCCCCAAGTTTTCCATTTAGAAAGAAAAGAAAATCATACAGCCACACATCTTCACAAAGGAGAGTGACTGTAGATAGTAGTATAAGAACCTTGAGAGATGTGGATGGAGATACATTGTGATTTCAGAATATTCCTTTGTCCAGATGGGAAAATCAAAATCTGGTAAAGATCTCTAACTTTAGAGAACAAAAATTGGTCTTTTATTTCTTTGCTTTTAATGGTCTTTAATTTCCTCACATTTAAAAATCATTAGTAATCATGCAATCATCAGAACACTTCAGCAACTTCCTAACTAGGAAATGTAACACCTACTTTTGCTACTGTTAGCTTCAGTAGTTCAAAGAAAGCAAAGTCAATAGCAATTAGAGAAGAAAACCTTTGAGAAAGGGAAAGATAGCTATAAAACAGCTAATTGTTTCTCTTAAAATCTACTCCCTCAGTACCTCCAAAAGCTAATGAAATGTCATTTCCCCATGACAAGTAGCCCACAGGTCTTTCTGTTCTTGGGAAGGAAAAAAGGCATACTGTGACAACATATGTAATACCCTTCATTATTGAAACTTGCATTATTCTAATGTTTCTGGCTTACAATTAATGTGTAAGTGATTCTAGAAGCTTAACTTCTATCCCCTATTTGTTGCTTAGCAACAATCAAACTAAGTGAAACACTGCTAGGGTACCGACTATGGGTCATGTTGGGGAAAGCTGCTTGGAAATTATTGTTGGGATTGCTCTCTCTGGAGTCCTTTAAGCATTTGTCTCTATGTATAATTTACTTGAAACGAACTTGCTTTGCTAATGGGAAAACCTGGATAAATAAATCTGGGCCCACGTGAAAATAGCTCTTCTGTAGCCTCTTACTATAATAAATATGACAGTTATTTTTCAAGAGCACATTTAATTCCACTCTCTCTAAGGGTTTCTTGCTTAAAAACAAAAATCAGTTTTAATTGATCTCTTTGATGCAAAGACAATGATTTTGTTCTTTCCTCAAGTCTCAGCAGAATCTACAGGTGTAACTCTGGGCATTCAGTATGGTCACAGGAACATTCCTGTGTGTCTAATCCACACATTCAAAGTGAAGTAAGGGATTGTTGTAAACAGTCTTCTGTTTCTTGAAAATGATCAACCTAAATTAGTCTTCGTGCCAAAGGGATACATTTTGAGGTAGCAAAATGTGCTTCTATACATGTCTTTACAATAGAGACCCCAGAGCACTTGCTTGTTCCTTCTGCTACGTGAAAACATAGCAAAAAGGCTGTCATCTATGAACCAGAAACTGAACTCTTGCTAGACTCTAAATGTGTCAGAGCGTAAATGTGCCAGCCTCCAGAATTATGAGAAATAAACTGCTTTTGTTTATAAGCCACCCAGTCTATGATATTTTGTTATAGCTGTCCAAACTGACTAATACAGGGATAAAGCCAGTTATTCAAAAGAATTCAGGCCCAAATCTCTTCCAATAAATCACAAAGAAGATTAAGACAAATGTATGTGGTTTTGCTGTGCTGAAATTGTCCAAATAATTATGTAAATGTGCACATTAACTTCATGACTATTTGGGACCTGACCAGCTCAAATACTGCCTTTGACAGCCTAAAGGCTGGAGAGAGAAATTTGACCTGAATGGAGACTAAGTCAAATGCCTGTAAGGTTACATGAGTCTTTCTACCTTTCACTCCTGAGCTACCACTTTATATGGTAAATTGGTATTTGTCATATATACTAGTTTACATGATCAAAATTGAGATATGCAAATACAAGTGATAGTCTCAAGGCAAGGAGTCTGGACATGCAGATGCCCACTCTACATGGAACTATAAAAACAGAAATAGGGTATTCAATTGAGTTGATTTTGTTAAGACTTCATTTAAATATTTAAGTATGGTAAACAAGTTATTTTTTATCTCTTTTATATTTGGAGTGTAATTTTTTAATTCTACTATTTAAACGAAAATTATTTTCTTCGTCATCTTGTTTATGATTATGTTACTAATATTACTAATAATTATGTTAGTAAATTAAATGTTATGAATGTTAGATAATGCATGCTACTGCTACTGCTAAGTCACTTCAGTCGTGTCCGACTCTGTGCAACCCCATAGACGGCAGCCCACCAGGCTCCCCCGTCCCTGGGATTCTCCAGGCAAGAACACTGGAGTGGGTTGCCATTTCCTTCTCCAATGCATGTAAGTGAAAAGTGAAAGTGAAGTCGCTCAGTTGTGTCCGACTCTTAGCGACCCCATGGACTGCAGCCTACCAGGCTCCTCCATCCATGGGATTTTCTAGGCAAGATTACTGGAGTGGGGTGCCATTGCCTTCTCCATAGATAATGCATAGCAAGTGGTTACCCCAATTTATAGTACCTTAAGTGTTCTGTTAGATATAAAACTGTAACATCAAAGTGATTTTGATCCTTATCCAGCATTGGAAAAAGCAATGTTTTATCTATATTGTATCTAGAGTGTTGCTAAAATTCAATGATAAAGATGTTCTTTATTCTGGTATTAATATCATTTGATAGTATGTCATTCTCTTATGAGTTTCCATATAGAAATAGCCTAAAATAGAAGAGATTTTAAATACATGCTATGAAAAGACTGTGTATATGAAAATCCAGTCATGCAACTACAATTAACTCCACACTTAAATTTATCTTGTTAATTAAAGATTTAAAGGAAATCTAGAGTAGGTGTAACTTGAAAGAACTGTCTATGTTTCTAATGCTGTCTACTGAAGTGTGACTGTTTGCCTTGGACATTTGAATTTACTATGGCAAGTGTAATCATCCAAAGGAGAAGATATCAAGCTCTCATAACTAATCAGATTAACCATATGCTATCACTTAGCTTTCTTTATCCTAATTATTTACTCATGCCAAACAACCTTTCCATTACAATTTGGCTTCACATGTAAATGTGTCCAGAAGAGAGAGCATGCTAGATAACTGACATGATATTGTATTATTTATCATTTGAAAAGTTATATCAGTATATATATGTATATTATAATTATATATATGTATGGGGCTTTTGTATTGATTTTATACCTATATTACCAATTAAGCTTGATTATCTTATTTTATAATATGAACATAATTGTTTAATATAAGCTCAACTAAAGTCATAGAGCTGCCAAATACAATTGTATCTCAATCTTGGTGACCATCAGTTTCACCATGGGAATTTTACGAAGCAGACACTCAGTGGAATCCCCTCCAGGAATTCTGACTAATGAGGTCTGAAATGATGCATCTCTACTTTAACTAGATTTATTTCTGGCATAATGGAGTGAGTAAAGCAACATGCTTTCTCTCCAAAAATCCAGCTAAATCCAAAGCATGCAGAAATAATGAAATAATAAAACCTATATGGGAGATAAATGAACTAGAATACATAAAACAGAAGAAAACATAGTGAATTAAAATTAAAAGTCGTTTCTTTGAAAATATCAACAAAATTGACAGACCGTCAAGAAAATAAACGATACAAATTTTCAAAATCAGCAGTAAAGAAGGAAATATTACTATTTAACTATAGATATTAAAAGGATAATAAAAATATATTTTTCTTTATTAACCCAGTTGACCTCTTAGATAGTCTAATAAAAATTTTAGCATACTTTGTATTTGAAGATATACTATAGTGATTTCTTTACTGTCCAGCATTTTTACACATAGTTTTATTTTTTAACACTAAAAATAACAACTGCCAGATCTCTTTCCTCAAAGAAATGCAAGGGTTTTGCAGTTCATACCTTCACACCATGGGTTCCAATAGACAGTTTGTCTATAATGTTTCTTGTTCTAGTAAGATTAGCATCATTTGGCCACTGGAAAGTGTATGAGTACATAGTTTTGTATTAATAACTTACAGGTAGGTTTTTACATTTAGAAATATGACAAGTGTCTGTTTTCATTTTAATAGTATTTTACAGGCTTTTCCCACTGTGTTCGACTTTCTTATTTTTCTCTAATTTCTATTCTGAAAATTTAGATTTGGAGTCCAATTTGATGTTTTCTCTCTGATTTATTCTTTTGTTACAAGCCTTGAAGGTGATTAACTTTCTTTGCCTGGCTGCGTGTTTGGCTTCCAATACCAGCATTGGGAAACATCAGGAGAGCAATTTTTTGTGACTATTTTTTCAACTTACTCAGTTTTCTCTTTCCTGATGATTGCAGTCAAGAATTGCCACTCATTTCTGCGAGATTGCTCTCCTCTTCTTTTCAAGCTCCAGCTCACTTGCCAAGATAGTAATTCTGTTTCCCTCCAGGGTAAATTCCTTATTAGAAGAAATTTTATGTAGCTCTGACATTACCAGTGGTTTTTAAAAACTTTCTAGCTGTTTCTAGGCTAGCTCTTAATCAGTCGATAATGGGTCAGAGTGTTCACACTTCACAATTGGTGACATCAGGTGTTCAAGGCCAAGAGAGTTAAAAAAGAAAATGAACTCTTTTTGGTGAAGAATTTCAGATACCAAGCCTCCAATTCTGCTTAATCCATATTATTTGAAGTTAGTTTAAAAGCAAAATTCTCTTCCACCCAGCATAGATAATTTAAAATCAGAGGGATCAGTTTTTCAGAATATAGATAGAACTGCCCTACAAAAGTGAGGAAGTATTGCTTCATTAAAAGAATTGTGACTCTGGTAATTGCATGAGTGGTAATATAAGCTGATGATGTGATGTGTTGTGTCTACATCACTAGGATTATTTTGACAGCACTTGAAGTACTTAAAGTAGGAATCAATACTTTAAAGAGTTTTATTTAAAATTTCAGATATCATTATAGAAATATACAGCAAGATGAATTTGAGTAAACTCCTGGAGCTGGTGATGGACAGTGAGGCCTGCTGTGCTGTAGTTCATGGGGTCTCAAAGTTGGATACAACTGAGCGACTGAGCTGAACTGAACTGAACTCCTCCCACTACATGAGGACATAGTGAAAAGGCCATTTGCAGTTTGGGAAGTACACATTCACCAGACACTGAATGTGTCGCCACCTTGCTCTTGAACATTCCAGTTTTCAGTTCTATGAGAAATAAGTTTCTATTGTTTAAAAGCTACCCAGCCTATGATGTTTTTGCTATAGTCATATGAACTAAAACAGTTCTTTTGAAAGGGCCACTGCCAATTGTTTGATTGGATTGTGAAGGAAGTAACATCACCTCTCTTTACATAAAATATGAGCTTCTTTAAAGGACCTATAATGTACCAAGACCTTTGCAACTGTCACAGGAATGTTCTGTCTTTCTTGAGTTATAAGTAGCACAGGCTTTTGACCTGGAGTTCAATTATATCCAGACTTGTCTCCTGAATTGTATAACACTAAGGGAAATTGAATTGGTGTAAAAGACTATGCAGATTCTGTGTAAATGCATCAGTGAAAGTGGCTGAAAGTGGCTGAAACATAGTGGGGGCAGTGTGTCCAGGGATCACCGGTGGGATGATCCTTTTGGAAAGAGAGGTTAGGCTGTCACTTCTGAGCAAACGAGTTTACTAATCAAGTGCACTACTTTTACTAGGAATAAGTGTTTTTATCAGGTGTGCTTTTTCAAGAAAGAGATTGAGATTATAGCTAGGATACTCCCATCTCTCTTCTTAACCCTGCCTACTAGAGAAAGAAAGAACCTGTTTTAGGATAGAACTGAGCCACCCTAAAATCCACACTCTGTTATCTGAAGCCTAGAGCTCCATTGAGTCACATGTTTGTAACAGTCCTGGGCTTGCTAATTCTCAGGTGTTTTGTTCTCTTTTATGTTTCAAAGAAAAGTTATGACCAACCTAGATAGCATGTTGAAAAGCAGAGACATTACTTTGCCAACAAAGGTCCATCTAGTCAAGGCTATGGTTTATCCACTGGTCATGTATGGATGTGAGAGTTGGACTGTGAAGAAAGCTGAGCGCTGAAGAATTGATGCTTTTGGACTGTGGTGTTGAAGACCCTTGGGAGACCCTTGGACTGCAAGGAGATCAACCAGTCCATTCTGAAGGAGATCAGCCCTGGATTTCTTTGGAAGGAATGATGCTAAAGCTGAAACTCCAGTACTTTGGCCACCTCATGTGAAGAGTTACTGGGAAAGACTTTGATGCTGGGAGGGTTTGGGGGCAGGAGGAGAAGGGGACGACAGAGGATGAGATGGCTGGATGGCATCACTGACTCGATGGACATGAGTCTGAGTAAACTCCAGGAGTTGGTGATGGACAGGGAGGCCTGGCGTGCTGCGATTCATGGGCTCGCAAAGATTCGGAGATGACTGAGCGAATGAACTGAACTGAATTGTATTTTCTCTCTTTCTTGCTCCAGCCTATGGAGCTTGTTTCTGATGTAACACTTGTGTAATAAATTCCTTGAATTAAATTCTAAAAATAAAATAAAATAAAATAAAGCAACATCTTCATTGATGAAATAGTAATATTCTAAGAAAATTGTTTGATTAGGATATATGTATAGGTCTCATTTTAAGATTAGATAGAAGAAATGATACAAATGAACTTTTTTACAAAAGATAAACAGACTCACAAACATAGGGAACAAAATTATGGTTGCCGGTGTGGGGAAATGGAGTGAAGGTATATATAGGAAGCTTGGGATCAACACAAGGCTATATTTCAAATGGATTACCAAGAAGGTCCTACTGCATAGCACAGGGAATTCTACTTAGTTTTATGCAGCAGCCTGGATGGGACAGCAGTTTGGAGAAGAATAGATACATGTATATGTGTGTGCGTTGTGTCCAGCTCTTTGCGACCCCATACACTGTAAGCCCATGAGGCTTCTCTGTCCATGGGATTCTCCAGGCAAGAATACTGGAGTAGGTTGCCATTTCCTCCTTTGGGGAATCTTCCCAACCCTGAATCTCCTTGCATTGGCAGGAGGATTCTTTATCACTGAGCTCTTTTGCTATCCTCCTGAAACTATCATAATATTGTTAATCAGCTATACTACAATTTAAAATAAAAAGTTAAAAGATTATGTAGAAGAATTTTTTAAGTGGGCTTGTGCATCTCAAGTTCTTTAACTTTGTTAGTCCTTGTGCTAAATTGTTTTGATGGCCCCAGTTTTTCATGCTTTCTTATATCCGCATGTGTATATACACGGCACAGGACTTGCTTTAGCCAATAGCATGTTACTGCGAGTGATATAACTAAAGGTTTAAAAAGCACTTGTGCAGTTAATCTTGTCCTCTTCTGCCTCTGCTGTTCCATAACATGAGCTTCCCTCAGGTGGACACTGCATTTGCTTGGGCCCTAGAGCAAGTCATTATCCCAGCTAAGATCTATGCCCAGCAGAAGTGATAGCTTCAAGCAGGCACACCCACCCAAGCCCAGTGTAGATCAGCCAAACCCCTCACCCCAATCTGCCAACAGAAGCTTGAGCTAAACAGATATTTTTTTGCATCAAAATTGCCATTTTAAGTCGTGTTTATCATGTTAAGTTATTGTAGTGATGCAAACTAATACAGTCCCTACATCTAAATTCCCAGATAATATACTTGATGTCACTGTAAAGTTGGCCTGTTTTGCCCTCAAAGAGTCCATGACACTTTGGTGTCAACTTTTCATGCAAATTGCCAGTGAAAAAGCCTAAGACCAAGAGAGATATTGTCCAGCATACTGAATAGGTCATAAGACTGTTTTGAGCATTCTTGCTATTAATATTTGTACATTAAACAATGTTTGCCTTCTTTGATACCTAGCACCTGGTACTAAGGATACAAAGGAAAGGAAGCATAGTTCCCACTTCCCTCTAAACCCTAGAGACTATGAATATTTATCAGAAGATCCCTGACATTTGCTGAATGGGAAAAAGGACTTAGGTCAGTTTACAACAGTGAAAAAGAACAGAAATGTTCACTTTTTAAAACTATAAGCCTTTTATCAGAGAAAATGTCATCTCTGCATCATTTGGAACACGTCCCACCATTATACAGCTATAAATAATCTTCCTTCCCTCACGTACACAAGGATCCTACATGTATGGAAGAGGCGTCTTTGTTGTTGTTATCCTCTTTCTCAAGTAAAAGAAGTTAGCAGAATTTGCAGCCAACAGTCCTAAGAGTTTGAATTATACTTTTTAGTGTAAGCTATAGCCAGAATTGTTTGAATATTTACACTATCTTAATACTGTCCTAATTTATGATTTCTGAATTTATATGATTTATGACAACTTTTCTCAATGTCTTTTATATATATAATGTTTTTCTCAACTCTGGAATATATTTGGCATTTGTTTATGCTCTTCCCTCCTCCATTTTTCACATATTGAATTTACATCAGCTGCTGCTTTTCAAACATCAGAACCATAATTCAGGTTATAAATTACTACCTAGAGATGTCTTCAGTCATTCAATCCATGTTCTAAATCCTCTAATTTCCAAAACATAATTAATTTTAATTCATCTGAATACTAAGATAAATGTCATACAACTTTTTTAAAAAGGAAAAGGAGAGTTCTTTAAAAAGTCACACATCTGAATAAAAAATAGCTTTGATGTTGATGGCAAAGTGATATCTCTGCATTTTAAGCCGCTGTCTAGTTTCATCATAGTTTTTCTTCCAAGGAGCAAGAGTCTTTTAATTTCATAGCTGCAGTCACCATCCCCCATGACTTTAGAGCCCAAGAAAATGAAATCTGTCACTGTGTCCATTTTTCCCCTATTTGCCATGAAGGGATGGTACTTAATGCCATGGTTTTAGTTTTTTGAATGTTCAATTTTCAGCCAGCTTTTTAACTCTCCTCTTTCACCTTCATCAAGAGGCTCTTTAGATCCTCTTCACTTTCTTCATATCTGAAGTTATTGATATTTCTCCCAGAATTCTTGATTACAGCTTGTGATTCATTCAGCCTAGCACTGCGCACGATGTACTCTGCATATAAGTTAAATAAGCAGAGTGACAGTAGACACCCTTGACGCACTCCTTTCCCAATTTTGAACCAGTCAGTTGTTCCATGTAAGGTTCTCATTGTTGCTTCTTACCCACAGATAGGTTTCTCAGGAGATAAATAAGGTGGTCTGAAATTCCCATCTCTTTAAGAATTTGCTGCAGTTTGTGGTGCTCCACACAGTCAAAGGCTTTAGTGTAGTCAATGAAGCAGAGGTAGATGCTTTTCTGGAATTCACTTGCTTTCTCCGTGATCCAGTGAATGTTGGCAAATTAATCTCTGGTTCCTCTGCTTTTCTAAACCCAGCTTGTACATTTGGAAATTCTCAGTTCAAGTTCTTCTATAACTTTGCTTAAAGGATTTTGAGCATAACCTTGCTGGCATGTGAAATGAGCATAATAACTGCACATTCTTTGGCACTGCTCTTCTTTGGGATTGGAATGAAAACTGAACTTTTCCAGTCCTGTGGCCTCTGCTGAGTTTTCCAAATTTGCTGACATATGGAGTGCAGCACTTTAACATCATTTTTTAGGATTTGAAATAGCTCAGCTGGAATTCCATCACCTCCGCTAGTCTTTCTAAGATCCACTTGACTTCAGACTCTAGGATGCCAGGCCCTAGGTGAGTGACCACACCATCGTGGTTACCTGGGTCATTAAGATTTCTTGCATAGTTCTTCTGTGTATTCTTGCCACCTCTTAATCTCTTCAGCTTCTATTAGGTCCTTACCATTGCTGTCCTTTATCATACCCATCCTGGCTAGTAACATTCCCTTGATAGTTCCAGTTCTATTGAAGAGATCTCTAGTCTTTCCCATCCTATAGTTCTCCTTTACTTCTGTGCACTGTTCATTTAAGAAGGCCTTATTTTTCCTTGCTGTTCTCTTGAACTCTACATTCAGTTAGGTATATCTTTCCCTTTTCCCTTGGCTTTTTTTACTTCCCTCCGCTATGTGTGAAGCCTCCTCAGACAACCACTTTGCCTTCTTGCGTTTCTTTTTCTTTGGGTGGTTTTGGTCACTGACTCTGTGAACCTCTGTGCATAGTTCTTTGGGAGCTCTGTCTACCAGATCTAATCCCTTGAATCTACTTGTCACTTCCACTGTATAATCATAAGGGATTTGATTTA